>CM050518.1:9801261-10041261 GCA_027563665.1 Antrozous pallidus
TGATCTTATTCGATTTTACCAATTGTGTCTGTGTCCAAAGAAAAACATCTTTCCCTTGGTCCCGAGTCCAATTCAGGATCACACATTGCGTTTAGTTTTCATCCTGTGCTTTCCTTTCATGACCTTGACATTTTTGCCAAGTACAGGCCAGTTATTGGGTACAGTGTCCCTGCAATGGTTTGTCTGAGGTTTCCCCCGATTGGACACAGGCTCTGCTGTGTGGGCAGGAGGCGCAGGAGTGATGCCATGACTTTAGTCATCACGTCGGGGGCCCGGGACACCTGTGTGTCTTGTTTCCGGCGGGTTAACTCATCACACGGTTGAGGAAGTTTCTGCCACGTTCCTCCACTCTGAAGGGATTATGTCTTATAATTAATCTCTCCTTGCCTTAAGGTTGCCAATTCAAGACTGCCTATGGCATGAAAGACATGGAGCGTCACTTAAAAATCCACACAGGTAAGGCCCATTTCTTTGGCCCCTATGCCCTGAACACATGCTCTGTGCTAAGAGCTGGGGATCCCGACCAGTCAGACCCAGGACGTGGCATAGAACCTCAGTGCATTGCACACACAAATAAACAAAACAAGATGTTGTTCCTGAACATGGTTTTGGCTGAAAACGACTACAGCGATAAATGCAGGACTGAAACGGGCCTGAGCAAACTTCGCTAGTGGAAGTGTGAACTGCTACAGCCATTGAGAAAATTAATTTCCCAGACTGAATTAAAAATGTAAATGCACCCGTTTTTGTCATTTTTCAGGAGATGGGCCTGTGAATTTGTGTCTGTGTGAATGTGTGTGAGAGAGATGATTGGTAAAGAGAGGAATAAGGGGAAAAAATAGTAACATTTCTTTTATGTATCTACATTGTATCATTGGATGCAGTGAGTCTATTATTTATGCAGTTTTGAAGAGGGGGGATTTCATAAATAATTTTTATAAAAGGAGAGAAAATAGTGTGTGGAAAAAGAAAAATGTGATTATTTCTAGTGATTTTAAATTTATTTAATATGTTGGTTTTATGTCTCCCCAATTACCTGCAAGGAAAAGGAATTGCATTTTTACAGTATTTTTTAACAAAGTATAAATTTAAAAACAAGTGTATGAGGTCAAGACGCACATGGATCTGGCCCAGGTGTCACTGATTGCCTGCAGACCACATTCTGGCCTCAGCATTTGGAAGACCGGTAGTTTCTGCTGTTCCTTGGCCCTGGCCAATGGTTGCCTTGTTGCACTGGCAGCCACCATCGGATCCAGTCAACTTCACAGTGACGTGTCACTTGAATTTATTCTAATGATCAGAATGTCCAGTTTTAAGTTTCAATTATTAGTAAGCATTCTCAATGTAACAAACAGTGAAATTCTCCATGTGGCTTTCAGGTGCTGAAGTTCCCTCAGTCAAGTGTCACATTCACCACTTTAAGAGTACAGTGCTGTAATTATTAGTGAGCACTGGGGAAGCATTCTAGAAATAGAAGTAAGATCTGGCCGGTGTGGCTCCGTTGGTTGAGCGTTGCCCCAGGCATTGAAAGGTAGCAGCTGATTTGATTCCCAGTCAGAGCACATGCCTGGATTGCAGGCTCGATGCCCAGTCAGGGGCATGCAGGAGGCAGCTGATCGATGTATCTCTCTCACATTGATATTTTCCTCTCTTTCTCTCCCCATCCTCTCTTCCTAGAAAAACCAATTAAAAAATCTTTTTGAAAGTATAGGTATACATGAGTAAGGGCCGCGATCTTCGGTCTGTGTCTTCAGAAAGCATCTTTCACGTGTGGGTAGGCAGGCTTGGTTTCATGGGGTAGTTTCTACATAACTGCAGTGTGTCCACCCACATCTTCACGGTGGGGAATTGACAAGAAGGCGTCCTTACTTTAGTTACTTTCAGAGGAGAGGGCGTGGCCAGGGGCAAGAATAGCAGGGCTCCCACGACAGGCATGGCTCAGTGGTTGAACGTCGACCTGTGAACCAGGATGTCCAGTTCAGTTCCTGGTCAGGGCACATACCTGCGTTGTGGGCTCCATTCCAGTGTGGGGTGTGCAGCAGGCCGTCGATCAGTGGTTCTCTCACATCATTGATGCTCTCTCTCTCTCTCTCTCTCTCTCTCTCTCTCTCTCTCTCTCTCTCCTCCATTTGACCAAAAACAAAAAAGCAGCAGGGCTCTCTACCAGCAGAGCCAGCCAGCGTCTGCTCAGTGCCACACAGACAGGGACCCCAGGAGCCACCTAACAGCTGACAGTGATGAGAAATTATTGTTCCTGCATATTTAAATTTGACTGTTAGCACTTTAATAATAAAATTGTCATATTTCTCATTTTAGAGGTGTTCTTGAAGGCCAGATGTTTATTCTATGATGGTAGTGATCAGTTTGGGCCGACAATGATATGAGCACTTGGTTTTTTACGTATTTGATATAAAGTAAAAGTGAAAATCCTAACTCGCATCCTATCTCCTTATCTGATGCCCATAAGTCACCAGTCTTAATCATCCCATAGGTCTCATGCTTAGATTTTGGCATTCCTGTACCAAGCCTAAGAAACACACAATTTACTTTTTCCATCTCTTACTAAGGTAATATTGTATATACGATATGTAATATCGTATATACAATATTGCAAAGATCAAGCGTAGTGTTGTATATATTATCACTGCAACTTGCCGTTTTTCATTGGCTATTGAACATCTTCCCACAGCAGTATCACATATCTATCTTGCTGTTTTCAACGGTTGAGTAAGGAATTGGTTCACGGTACCTCTACACACGAAATCATGTGGGTATTGCCTCACTGGTGTGAGTAAATGGCTGAGCGTCAACCTATTATGGAACAGGAGGTCACATGTCCATTCCTGGTCAGAGTACATGCACCGGTAGTGGGCTCAGCCCCCAGTAGGGGGCATGCAGGAGGCAGCTGATCAATAATTCTCTCATCATTGATGTTTCTGTCTCTCTCTCCCTTCCTCTCTGAAATTAATAAAAATAAAAATCATATCGTCTTTTTAAAAACGTATTTTATTGATTTTTTTACAGAGAAAGGGAGAGGGATAGAGAGTTAGAAACATCGATGAGAGAGAAACATCAATCAGCTGCCTTCTGCACACCGCCCACTGGGGATGTGCCTGCAACCAAGGTACATGCCCTTGACCGGAATCGCACCTGGGACCCTTCAGTCCGCAGGCCGACGCTCTACCCGCTGAGCCACACCGGTCAGGGCCTCGTGTAGTTGTTAACGATGTGAAAAGCTGTGGTCAGTGCGGCGGCAGTGCTGCATTTGGCTAAGAAAGCAAGACGGTCCTGGATTCCAATCCCAGTTGTTGAGAGAACTCAGTAAAACCAGTGGGAGGCAGAGTGCCTTTCAGAAAGGAAGTGTTTTAATTGATGTCAGCCGAGATGTCATTTCGCACCAGAAAAGCACAGGTACACGCAGACACAGAGAGATGGAACAATTTACATCAAAAACGTATGGGTGACAAGTTGGCACGTGCCCAGCGAGTGCAGGTGAGGCAGGTGAGGCAGGTGAGGCAGGTGAGGCAGGTGAGGCAGGTGAGGCAGGTGAGGCAGGTGAGGCAGGTGAGGCAGGTGAGGCAGGTGTGGCAGGTGAGGCAGGTGAGGCAGGTGAGGCAGGTGAGGCAGGTGAGGCAGGTGAGGCAGGTGTGGCAGGTGAGGCAGGTGAGGCAGGTGTGGCAGGTGAGGCAGGTGAGGCAGGTGAGGCAGGTGAGGCAGGTGAGGCAGGTGAGGCAGGTGAGGCAGGTGAGGCAGGTGTGGCAGGTGAGGCAGGTGAGGCAAGTGAGGCAGAGCCCCGACACCAGCCCGGACAAGGCAGGGCTTTGTGTCTCTGCCACGTGCAGAGGTGAGCGGGGGCCCGGGCGGGTAGGCAGTGGTTTACGCTCCTTCGGTGCCATCGCAGTGCATTATGTGAACATGCCCCACCGCCTGCAGGTGCGCTGGCCTGACTGCCCACACCGCCAGTTCACCCCATGTCCTGGTTACCACCGACAAGAAGGAGGGGAGCGAGAGAAGGGAGAAGGCATAGTTTCCTTTTCCAAAAGGAGCACATTTTCCTTCTCTGCCATTTCCCTGACGAGGATGTGGTCGCAGAATCGCGCCTCGCTGCACAGGAGGCCGAGAGACGTGGTCCGCAGCTGGTCAGCCACGAGCCACGGAAACCTGAAGGGTCTGAGGGTTAGGCCGATGGTGACGAGGGGAATGGAGAGAATGGATATGAGGGACAATGGACACTTTATTTTACTGAGCTGTAATTCAAAAGTTTAAGTTGCATTCTATTTATAGATAGGTAGATAGATAGATATGTATGTATTTATTGATTTTTAGAGAGGGAGGAAGGGAGAGGGATAGAGAGACAGAAACATAGGTGAGAGGGGAACATCACTGATCAGCTGCCTCTTGCATGCCCCCTGCTGGGGATTGAGCCTGCAGCCTGGGAACCAGCCGGTGGGTGACCTGGTCCCCAGGTCCATGCTCGGCCCCTGAGCCGTACTGGCCAGGTTGCATTCTATTCTTAATAAACAAGAAATTCACATTCAACATAGGAAAAATTAGAAAATACCAGTAATAGCAGATTCGTCTTCAAAAGAGAGGAACCCCGCCCCCCTCCCAAGATGTCAGCTCTTTGCCAACCACCCATCCCGCTCAGAGTGTTCGGAACAGACTTTGGTGATCACGTGTGACTCTCTCACAAGGCGGTGGGAGATGCGCCTTCTTCTTTACGCTGTTTCCTGATGCCCTCTGTGTGTTTGAAGGAGACAAACCCCACAAGTGTGAGGTCTGTGGCAAGTGCTTCAGCCGGAAGGACAAGCTGAAGACCCACATGCGGTGCCACACGGGCGTGAAGCCCTACAAGTGCAAGACGTGCGACTACGCGGCCGCCGACAGCAGCAGCCTCAACAAGCACCTGCGGATCCACTCCGACGAGCGGCCCTTCAAGTGCCAGATCTGCCCCTACGCCAGCCGCAACTCCAGCCAGCTCACCGTGCACCTCCGGTCCCACACGGGTAAGTGGTGACCGTTGGATGCACTTTTGCTTTTCGTCTGCCCAGAGGTGCCTTCCTCGGTCAAACCGGGGAAGCCTCCAATGTGTAACTCTGTCTGTATATAGCTTTATGTAACTCTATAACTTACTCACTAGTATTTAATCGAGGACACATGCAAAGCGAAACAGAGACACAAGTGGTGCATTTTTAATACATTTCTGCATAATGGTTGTTTAGTCACTCTCCTCCATCTTAAAGTGTACTCTGATTAGTTCAGCGTGGGACAGCCTGATAGAAAATCTCAGCAGAGCAGGTGACTTAACAAATTGTGTGTGTTTTCCTTTGGGCGAGTGTATCTGGTAGCTTTTGGTACAATGATGCTGTGTGACAGCCAGCGGGAAACCCAGTGGCATAGCATACCAAGTATTCATTGCTCACATGCTGCAGGTCAGCACGGGTGTGGCTAGACAACTCCGTTGATGTTGGCTGGGCTCAGTCACCTGTGTGGGGGAGGCTGGGTGTCCATTGCCCTTGGCAGGGGATCTGTTAGCTGTGGGCTACCTGGCTGTCCGTCGCCTTGGCTGGGGTAGGTAGCTGGGGGGTTAAGCTCTGCTCCCCATATATCTCCTCCTCGTGGGACCAGGCTTGTCCTTCTCATGACAGTGGTAGTACTACCAGCAAGCATGTCTCAGTGCATAACCCCATTTCAAACCTGTACTTGTGTCCCATTGGCTAAAGAAAATGCTATTTTGGACCTCGTGTGAAGGGTGGGGCCGAGCTCGCCTGCAGGAGGAGGTCACCGCAAGGTTACATAGCAAAAGCCGGAGAGATGCAGGGAGGGATAAAGAATTGAGGCCACCCCACCATCATTCACATCTTCCTGACATGCAGATGCACTCACACCCTCCCAAGTCCAGGATCTGGCCGTCTCCGTCAGGTTCGGATACGTGTCCTCTTGACTAGAGACCCTTGCAGCAAAAAGACGAGTCCGCCCGCCACTCTTGGGCACACAGCCAGTCAGCTGCAGTCGCCTTGCTGTGGGAACGGGTAAGCGCTGAGGCACGGGGCAGTCACTGGCCCACACATTTCTGAAGTGCCCCCACCGGGGTCCCTGGTCCCCACTCTGTGGACAGGGAGTGGTTCGTGATTAGCTTTGCTCAGCTCCCTGGTTTATAGATTGTTCCGTGGCACATCCTTTCCTTCACCTTCCTTGGCTGCTTCTGACAGAGAGTGAAAATGCACCCTCGGGAGACTGTCTCAGCCTGCTGGGCGCCCCTTTCGAGTTCCAGTCCAGGTTGGGGACAGCTTCGCTGGCAGGGCTGTCGTGACGTGCGGGAGGGAGCTGCCGGTGTGTCTGTGCCAGCGGCCACACCACAGGCCCTCCGAGACTGGCTGCCTCTGAGCCCAGCGCAGGCACTTTGGGCACACAACCTCCTGGGGTCGAATCCTGGAGACCTGAGGACGCTTTGTCCAGCGGAGAGAATCTACGTGGCACCAGCTTCATTCTTTTAGAGATTTTAACAGAGAACCTACATTCACATCCTTCATTTCTCATTCGGTCTTTTCTCCCACTCCTCACCTTTCCCCCCACCCCCCGTCCCCCGTCCCCCGTCCCCCACTTGTCGTCTCAAGATCAACTCCCTGGATGGGCTCTTTGTCCACAATTTGTTTTCTTTGAAAACCTTCTGCTGGCTGGAGGTGAGAATCTTTTTGTGTGTTTTTTTTAATATATATTTTTTTATTAATTTGAGAGAGAAAGGGAGAGAGAAACATCAATGATGAGAGAGAATCATTGATCGGCTGCCTCCTGCACACCCTTCCCTGGGGATCCAGCCCACAACCTGGCACGTTTCCTCACCAGGAATCGAACTGTGTGACCTGGTTCAACCACTGAGCCACACGGGCCAGGCAAGATGCGCATCTTTATTCAGCCCAGCGCATCTTCGAGTTTCTATATTCTCTCTCTCAGTTCCATTTAGAAAATGACCAAGGTTTTTTGTGTGTGTTTGTCCCTTTCTTGTGATAGCTTGTCATGTGCAGCTTGTGAGACACTTTCAGTGTTTTGCCTAGAATTAACCTCTTCAATCAAGACACGTTTCAGTAGGTGTGTATTCTACCTTCTAAGCTCCTGCAGTGACAGTTTGACCGAATGTATACCATTCCAGAGTGTGCCGGCAGCCTCCTCCAGCCAACCAACCCGAAAGCCAGTGCTACATAACTTAGTTTTCTGTGTGGCCACGCTCTGCTTCTCGATCCCGGCATCGGGATCCGTTGTCTAGTATCACAATAATGCAGTGTAACAGCCCCACCCCTCGGGATACACATGTCCTCTCTGTTCCCATGTTGGGGATCAGCCGGTGTCATCTGGGCAGCTCTGCTGATTTTGGTCGGGCTCTCTTCCAAGTGTGAGACTCAGCTGGCCATGGCCTGGCTGTGCACTGGCCTTTACCTTGGGACTACCCCAGCTCTGCTCCACCCACCTGTCTTCCTCCTCCTGGGACCAGGGGGCCAGGCCAGGCTTAACCTTCTCACGGTGATGGATGACAGATGTGCAAGCAAGCAAATCCCTATGCACAAGCCCATTTCAAGCCATTGCTATGTCAGGTCTATGCAGCGTGTCATCAGCTGAATCTGATAACATGATAGGTCCTGTTGTCTGAGGTCATGCCAGTCATCCTGCCCTGGTTAGGAGAACATGCATGATGACATATGTGACTGAGGCCATGGCTACAGGGAGAAATGGTAGGTGGGAGTTTTGGGGGCCTTTTTGTGGCCTGTAGTACATTAAGACATTGACATAACTAATGCCCAACTGATCTTCAGAAATCTCCCCAACCTAAGTTAGAGGAGCTGAAAGATTCATTTATGGAAACGGTTCAGAGTCATTTTGATTTACATGGATAAACCTATCATTTATTGTAGCATCTTTAACTTGGTCCAGAAAAGTATATTACCTAAAAATTTGTGTTCCATTTATGCAGCATCTCCATGAAGTACTCATTTCCCCTTTTTAAGTCTGAGGCACTTAAAACATTTTATAAATTGTAAAATTAATAGGATTTTGTCTTACCCTTCCTTCGCTTTGATCAATTACATTGTCAGTCATCTTAGGAGCAACTTAAACTCAAGAAAGATCTGTCCACGTAAATGTGTCTGTCATTTATTCATTCAACAACACCTGCTAAGTCCCCTCTGCCAGACCCTGAGGATGAGGTAGTGGGTACTCCTCATTTAAGAAATAACTCTGTGGTCAAAGGGGCGTGAAGAAAAGATGGCAAAGGGATTTAAGCCTTTGACTTCCATGTCCAAAGTGTTGTTAAGCTCCGCGAGAGTTGGCTATCTGCCTTTTCTGGGTTTCACCCCTGCTGATGCTTTTTTAAAAATAGGAATTAAAAAAGGCAAAAGATTGTCCTTAATTTCAGCAGGGATGTAGCTGGAAAACCTAGTAAAACATTCTGGAGCAGAGTCTTCCTCTGAGTCCACGGAGCCACGGGTAAAATTTAGGCAGCCCATCCTCATCTTCACTAACCCGGACTGAGGTGTGATGCGTCCTGCAGGTACAGCAGTTGGCAGCCAGTCTGATCACAGTGGTTGCAGGAAGATCAGAATTTCCTTAATGCTCTTCTCTGTTTAAAAAGGGTTATAGTCACTAGAGCTGCGGTTGGATCTTACTATTTAATACATTGGTAAGCACACACATTGCCATATCACACATTTTTTTCTTTTAATTTTTAATAATTACTTCATATAATCGATTCCTTTGGTTTTCCTATTCATTTTTAGTTTACTTTGAATATTTAAGCATTATTCTGAGAAAGGCCCATGGGTTTCACTAAACTGGGGAAAGGGGTTGATGGCATGGAAGGGGTCAGCACACTTTTTCTGTAAAGGGCCAGATAGTAAATATCTTAGGCTTTGTGGGCCACACAGTCTGCCACAGTCACTCACCTCTGCCTTGAAAATGACCATAAACAACACATAAACAAACAGATGTGGCTGCATACCAATAAAACTTTATTTACAAACACAGGCTGTCAGCTGGATTTGGCCATAGCTTACCATTCTAGAATTTAGTGTGCATGATCTTGATGGTATTTAGTTACACATAAAACAGTTTTTAGGTTTGGGCTTTCCAATTTTCTTGAAGCTTGCTATTTCCCCTCCCTGTCATCTTTTTATTTGTTTGTTTGTTTGTGTATTGTTTTAAATATATTTTTATTGATTTCAGAGAGGAAGGGAGAGATAGAAACATCAGTGATGAGAAAGAATCGTTGATCAGCTGCCTCCTGCATGCCCCCTACTGGGGATCAAGCCTATAACCGGGGCATGTGCCCTTGATTGGAATCAAACCCAGAATCCTCCAGTCTACAGGCTGACACTCTATCTACTGAGCAAAAACTGCCAGGGCTGTTTTGTTTTGTTTTTCAGATTTTTATTGATTTCAGAAAGGAAGGGAGAGATAGAAACATCAATGATGAGAGAGAATCACTGATCAGCTGCCCCCTGCATGCCCCCCACTGAGGATTGAGCCCACAATCCTGGGCATGTGCCCTTGACCAGCATCACCGGGACCCTTCAGTCCATGGGCTGACGCTCTATCCATTGAGCCAAACTGGCTAGGACGCTCCCTGTCGTCTTTCAGTGCATGCATTAAGCAGCTCATGGGGATGTGTGAGGCCTTATACCTAAAAGCAGGAACACAGGCTTAATCTATTGGAGCCTGTGGCCTAAGACAGCGAACATTGGCCATAGGTGTTCCGATGGTTCATTACCTGGCATCCAAGCATACCAGCCTTGGAGTCCAGGCCCTGTTCTATGCTCCCAGATGACTGAACAAGTCCTGTAGCCTCTCTAGGCCTCGGGCTCCTCGTATGTACAGTAGTGTGAATGATAATATTGCTAATGCACCTGCCCCCTGGGGCTGTCGGAGCGTCCGATGAGACCCTTCTCCCATTCTTGTGGAGTGTTCCGCAGCAGCCTGCCCTCCCGGAAGCAGCCCTGAAGAAGGTTAGCGGCTGTTGTTTTGCCTAATGACACAGTAACTGACATGGGCGGGGCCGCCAAGGTGCCTTAGATACCCTGGACCTGGCACTCACTGACCCAGTCACCTTGGAGTATCGCCGTTCAGATGTCGGCAGTCTCGCTTTCCCTGCTCATCTTTCAGCGACTATGAATTTAAAAACAAAAAGTAGAAAGTCAAGCGGCTGGATTTTATAACTTCACCAGCAAAGAACGCGGTTGGCAATGTGGGATAAAGGTTGCGCAGTAAACACGAATGTATTAATGAAACCCTGCCTGGAGTGTAAGCTGGCCGTTTGAATCCCTGTTAAAAAAAAAAAAAAAAAGAATATTCTGATGAGTGAGCGCGGAGATGACTGGTTCGAAGTGGGCCCTTCGGTCTGTGACAACATGTAACTCGGTCACAACAATGGATCGCGCAGCACGGACCGCCCCGGACCAGAGGGGTCTCAGTGGCTCCGGGAGCGATAGCTTGGTTGTGCTAAAGCCCGTGCTGAGGACATCCACATCTTATTTTACTTGGGACCACCAAAGAGCTCTTTCCGGTCTCCGTGTTTCTCCTGGGTCCTGAGCCGGTGGTGGTGCACCAAGCATGTGGTGGTGGCTTAGGTTTGGGGGAAGAAGAGACGCCCCCCACCCTCACCCCGCCCCCCTTTTTTCCTCCCAGGGGCTGCTGGGAGCTGCAGTTAGAAGGTCTCCTCCACCCGCCGCCCCGGTGGAGGCGATTTTCTGGTGTGTGCTGCGGGGGGATCCGCTGTGGGTGTTGCCTGCCTGTTCTCATCGAAACTCACCTTGTGTTGACAGGGGACGCCCCCTTCCAGTGCTGGCTCTGTAGCGCCAAGTTCAAAATCAGCTCGGACTTGAAAAGGCACATGCGCGTGCACTCGGGGGAGAAGCCTTTCAAGTGCGAGTTCTGCAATGTCCGCTGCACCATGAAGGGGAACCTCAAGTCCCACATCCGCATCAAGCACAGCGGGAACAACTTCAAGTGTCCGCACTGCGACTTCCTGGGGGACAGCAAGGCCACCCTCCGGAAGCACAGCCGGCTGCACCAGGCCGAGCACCCCGAGAAGTGCGCCGAGTGCAGCTACTCCTGCTCCAGCAAGGCGGCGCTGCGCGTGCACGAGCGCGTCCACTGCACCGACCGCCCCTTCAAGTGCAGCTACTGCAGCTTCGACACCAAGCAGCCCAGCAACCTGAGCAAGCACGTGAAGAAGTTCCACGCGGACAAGGTCAAGAGCGAGGGCTCGGAGAGGAAGGACGCGGGCCGCCAGAGCAGCCGGCAGGTGGCCAGGCTGGACGCCAAGAAGACTTTCCACTGCGACATCTGCGAAGCCGCCTTCATGCGGGAGGACTCGCTGCGCAGCCACAAGAGGCAGCACAGCGAGTACAGCGAGAACAAGAACTCGGATGTGACCGTCCTGCAGTTTCAGATCGACCCCAGCAAGCAGCCGGCCGCGCCCCTCACGGTGGGGCACCTCCAGGTCCCGCTCCAGCCCAGCCCGGCGCCCCAGTTCAGTGAGGGGAGAGTCAAAATCATTGTGGGGCATCAGGTGCCGCCGACAAACGCCATCGTCCAGGCCGCGGCCGCCGCCGTGAACATCGTGCCGTCGGCCCTGGTGGCCCAGACCCCGGAGGAAGTGCCCGCCAACAGCCGGCTGCAGATCCTGCGCCAGGTCAACCTCATCGCCCCTCCCCAGCCCTCCGGCTGCCCCAGCGAGGTGGGTGCCATGACCCAGCCCACGGTGCTGCTGACCACGCATGACCAGACGGACGGAGCCACTCTGCACCAGACTCTCATCCCCACGACCCCAGGCGGCCCCCAGGAAGGCGCCGGCAACCAGACTTTCATCACCAGCTCCGGCATCACCTGCACCGACTTTGAAGGCCTTAACGCTCTGATTCAGGAGGGCACGGCCGAGGTGACGGTGGTGAGCGATGGGGGCCAGAACATCGCTGTGGCCACCACCGCCCCACCTATATTCTCCTCTTCCCAGCAAGACTTACCTAAGCAGACTTACTCTATCATTCAAGGAGGGGCCCACCCAGCTTTGCTCTGCCCGGCGGATTCCATACCTGATTAAAAAACGAAGGAAGGGGGAGCTTAAAAAAACAGAAAGGGGGGGTGGTGGAATGTGACAAGTCATACATAGAATTCTGCAAGAGGTATGCCCCTTATGTTTTTAAACATTATTGTGAAAACACACACACACCCATAATAAACTGTAATTTTATACTGCCTACTATAATTTTTAATGCCGTAATAACTTTGAGACCTCTTCTTGAACCGCAGTGTTGTAACTGTTCTAGAATGTTCAGTGTTACCGGGATAATTATGATTAGAGCTTGGAGTTAAATGCATTGAGTAGTGAGTACGTTTGTCTCCAACTTGGTTTCCCAACTCTAATAAAGGTTTTCTCCATCTCATTAAACTTGTGGAGTAGATGGTACTTCCCAGCCTCTCACGTGCCATTCTGAAACACCCCCAGAATACATGGCTACAAATCTGTGGTATGAAGGAACATTTTCTACGTAATGTTATATGGGTATTTGACAACCCCCATCCAGAAAAAAAGTTTAGTTCTAATAACATAAGGGAATGGTTTTCTAATACATTGTTACATAATTAAAATATACTGAATGTTAATAATTTTGTAGTCAGTATGATTTGGGGTTGAGGGGATGTGAATGAGCATATCATTAAAGAGAACTTGAACAGCAAAGCTGTGTAGACCTCGCTTATAAGTATTATAGAAACGTCTTACCTCAAAATATCCCTGATACCTGAAGTGATTTGAGCAGATGACCAGTAGGTGGCGCCAGAGAGCAAGCTAGGATTCTAGGACATACATGAACTAGGGTCATAGTATCTCTGATTTCCAGCCTCTAGCATGATCTTCAACTCATGATGGGCTCTTAGTAAGTTGTGAATGAATGAAGCATATCAGCAGGGGTTGTGAGTTAGGTTATTCTTGTGAGAAAAGTATATTTAAAAATATAAGGACACTTTTTTAAATCAGAGTTTTTACACACTTACTTCCCTAATACACAAACTTATTAAAGTTCTCATGCACATCAGTTTACTTTTACATAAATGATATAAGGCAAAGTAAAGAAATAACATAATGACTAAGCTGGAACCCTTGAGGGTTGTCCATTGAAAACAGATACAGACTTTGAGCTGAAGTTGTCTTTGCTCCTTACTTACTTGAACACAATGCTGATAATTCATTGTGTTTTCTTTGCCAGAATTTGTCTTTTCATATCAGTGATGGTAATAATGATTCATTATTGTTTGATAAGAACTCGAAAAAACATGCAGCATCCAATGTTAGTATTTTAATAATGTCTTTGCTTTCGAATTATTACTTGTAGCTCTTTAGGGACCTCAGCTATTGAATTTTAGCAGGGAAACTTCCATTGTCACGAACCTGTTTTTTTACCTCTTTCTTTTTACCCAGAGTACCCATTTTTTTCAGCTTTTAAAGATTTTTTCCCTGATTGTAAATGTAGTGTGTATTCAATAGAATGTATGGGTCTGGCCTGTGTAGCTCAGTTGGTTGAGCACCGTTCCATGTACCAAGTTTCCGGCTCAATCCCCAGTAGGGGGCCATGCAGGAGAAAACTGATCAATGTTTCTCTCTCCCTTCCTCTCTAAAAAGCAATAAAATAAATGGATTTTTTTAAATATAGAAAGTATGGGAAACATTATCTAGAAAAATTAGTCACTAATCTTACTATCCAGATGTAAACATTGGGACCATTTTGATGGAGTTTCTCCTGATCTTTTTTCCCTGCTCATGCCTCTATGTTTTCTACTCCAGTTACAGAGTTGATGTTGAATTGATCATACTATTTCCTTTCTATGTACTATTTTTTTTTGTAATTGATTTTTTTTCTTGGAGAAAGGGAGAGGGAGAAAGAGAGAAACATTGATGTGATAGCAAGACGTTGGTTGGCTGCCTCCTGCATGCTCCCTCACCCAACAACATGCTAAGAGAGAGAAACATTGATGTGAGAAACATTGATAGGTTGTCCTCCGAATGTGCTCTGGCTGGGTATTGAACCGGCAACCTTTCGCTGTACCAGCCAACACCCAACCAACTAAGCCACTCCAGCCAGGCCCTAACTTTATTTTTTAAGCAAAAGTGAGGCTATGACCAAACCATGCTTTACTCAACCATCTTCTTCTCCGTGAATATTTAGGTTGTTTTTTGTTTTGTTTGCTATTACAATGTCCACAGTAAACATCCTACATAATTCCTCAGATCCAGTACTTTTGGAGTTTCAGTGCATTTCCATAGGCTGTGCCTGTGTAGATTTCAAAATGGTAGTCTCAGCTGGTGTGCACCCAATTATCACCAACATTGGGTGTTTTCTGGCTTTTGAAGTCTTGTTAATCTGACGAGAGAACTGAGTTGTCTAGTCCTGTCCGTTTCCCCAGCTGGTGTTTTGACCTGTATTTGTTTCTACATAGACTATTTGGTCATTTGCATTTTTCTCCCTTATGACCTTTAAATTACTACACACTCATTCTTTTTCTTGGGTTGTTGGGAACTCAAGGATTCGAGCCCATGTCCGTCACATATTGCTGAGTTTTCTTCCCTCCTGCCCTTTGACTTTTGACCTTCCTTACGATGTTGTTCCCATATAAAAATGACTGTCCTTTTATGCAGTCAGATTCTTCTGCTTAATTTGTGGCTCCTGTCTCTCCTATGAAAGCCCTCCGGCCCCAGGCGTCTCTGTAATATGGTTATTGTTTGCTCAGTTAGCATCTTGCTGCTGCCAGGACTCATCCCTATACACATTTCATGTAGGAGTTCGGTTGCCCACGTACACCAGACCCGTTTGTTAAACAAGGTATTATTTCCCTTGGGACAGAAATCTTAATTTCTCCTTTAGATCAAGTACCCAAATATACTTGGATCTATTTCTGGAATCTCTATTTTGTCCCATTGATCTTCCTATCTTCTCTAGTTGGCCAACATCACATAATTTGATTATGTTTGTATTATGGTAAACCTTAATAGCTTTTGGACTTACAATGACTCTATGAATAATCTTTTCCAAATTTTTCTTTGCAATTCTTAGGTATCTATACTTCTAGATTAATTGTCACTTGTCTAGTATCTCCCCCCATCCAGAAAAAGAATACCCGTTGAGGATTTTTATTAGAATTGCACCAAGATGATATATGAACTTAGGAAAAGAATAACTTGATTAAAATGTTAAATCTTCCACCCAGAAACTTGTATTCAAATGCTGTTGTAAACATTAGTCAATGAAATTACATAATTTTCTTCATATACAGTCTAGTCTTAATATAAACCTGTATTTTCATATTCTGAATTTTACTGTAATTGTAAATAGATCTTTTTCCAACTTTAAATATGTGTTAGCCTGGCTGGCATAGCTTAGTGGTTGAGCATTGACCTATGAACCAGAAGCTCACAGTTCAATTCCCACACAGGGCACATACCCAGGTTAGGGGCTCAGTCCCCTGTAGGGGGTGTGCAGGAGGCAGCTGATCAGTGATTCTCATTATTGATATTTCTCTCCTTCCTCTCTGAAATAAAAATTACTTTTTAAAAACTCAACTAAAATAATTATTTATTGCAAGCATAAAGAATAGCTATTTTGGGTATAATTGGATACATTGAGCTAGCTTAGCAAAAAATCTTTTTTTTTAATCTTTATCATTGAAAGTATTACATATATCCCCTTTTTTCTCCTATTGATCCCTTATAGCTTGCCCCACCTCCTACCCCAGGTTTTTACCACCTTATTGTCTGTGTCCATGGGTTATGAATGTATGCATACTAGTTCTTTTTGGTTGCTCTCTTCCCATCTACCCACCCACTCCCACCTTCCCTCAGATTCCAGTCTTTTCCATGCTTCTGTGTTTCTGAATCTATATTGTTTATCAGTTTATTTTGTTCATCAGTTTATTTTGTTCATATGAGTGACATCATGTGGTATTTGTCTTTCCCTGACTGGCTTATTTTGCTTAGGATAATATTCCCCAGGTCCTTCCATGCTGTCTCAAAGGGTGAAAGATTCTTTTTTTCTTTTTTTTACTACTGCATAGGATTCTGTACCACTGCTTTTATATCCACTCATCTGCTGCTGTGCACTTGGGCTGTTTGCAGATCTTAGCTGTTGTAAATCGTGCTGCTATGAACATAGGGGTCATACCTTCTTCCTAATTCGTGTTTCTGGTTTCTTAGGATATATTCCTAGCAGTGGGATCACTGGGTCAAATTTATTTAATTTTTGAAGGAAAATCCATGCTGTTTTCCATAGTGGCTGCTCGAGTCTTCGTTCCCACCAGCAATGTACCAGGGGTTCCCTTTTCTCCACATCCTCGCCAGCACTTGTCATTAATTGATTTGTTGATGGTAGCCATTCTGATAGGTGTGAAGTGATACCTCATTGTTTTAATTTGCATCTCTCTGATGATCAGTGACTTTGAGCATTTTTTTCATGTCTCTTGGCCATTGGTATGTCCTCTTTGGAAAAGTACCTATTTAAGTCCTTTGCCCATTTTTAAATTGGATTGTTTGTCTTCCATTTATTAAGTTGAATGAATTCCTTATATATTTTGGATATTAACACTTTATCAGATGTATCATTGCCAAATATGTTCTCCCATACAATGGGCTCCCTTTTCATTTTGCTGATGGTTTCTTTTGCTGTGCAGAAGCTTTTTATTTTGATGTAGTCCCTATTTGTTTCTCTTTTCTCTCTATTTTTTCTTCTCTCTATAGCAGTCCTTTTAGCATTGCTTGCAATGCTGGTTTGGTGGTGAAAAACTCTTTTACCTTTTTTTGTCTGGAAGCTCTTTACTTCACCATCTAATTTTGAATGATGGTCTTGCTGCACGTTGTAATCCTGTTTTCAGATCCTTGCTTTTCATTACGTTGAGTACTTCATGGCATTCTTTTCTGGCCTGTAGAGTTTCTGATGAGAAATCAGGTGTCAGCCTATGGGAGCTCCTTTGTAAGTAGCAGTGTTCTTTTGCTGTTTTTAAGATTCTCCTTCCTCTTTAATTTTAGGCATTTTAATTATGATGTGTCTGGGCATGGACCTCTTTGAGTTTTTCTTGCTTGGGACTCTCTGTGCTTTCTGAAATAGTGTGTGTGTTTTCGTTCACCAGGTTAAAGAAGTTTTCTGCCATTATTTCTTTAAACACATTCTCTATCCTTTGCTCACTTTCTTCCCTTTGTGGCACACCAATTATGCAGGTATTGTTATGTTTCATGTTGTCCCACAGCTCTCTTAAGCTGTCCCCTGTTTTTTATTGTTTTTTTTTTTCTTTGATTGGTTTTTTATACCCTGTCTTCTAATTCACTGGTCCAATCCTCAGCACCCCCGCCCCCCCCCCCCCCCCGATCTGGTATTCCTTCCACTGTATTCTTTATTAGTGCTGTGTTATTCTTCATAGCTATTGTATCTTTTCTCAGGCTGTTGAATATCTTTGCCTTCACTATTTTGAACTCTATATCTGATAAATTTTTTTTATCTCCACTTCATTTAGCTCTTCTTATGGAGAAGTCTTTTCTTTCGTTTGGGGCTTGTTTTTTTGTTTCCCCATTTTGGCTGCCTGTTGGGTTGTGTCTGTGTATTAGGTAGATTTGAGTCCCAATCTCTAGTAACAAAAATTATTATTAATTGATGGTATTTATTAGAAACTCTTGGTCTCTGATAAATATGATATATGATAGTTATGATATAGTCATTTCATCTCCAGATTGTTTTATCCTTTCCTTACAGTATATATACTAATTTTGTTTTCTTGTCCTCTTGCAGTAGCCAGAACCTCCAAACAATGTTGTTACAGCTGGCATCCTTGTTGCATCTCTAACTTTAACTTGAATGTTTTTAGAATTTTCAAATTTAATATAAAATATATGGTTCCTTTGGGTGTTGGTCTTTACATTCTTAGGTCATTTTCTCCTACTCTAATTTCTTTTAAAATATATGTTTTTATTGATTTCAGAGAGATAGAAACATCAATGATGAGAGAGAATCATTAATTGGCTGCCTCCTTCACACCCCTACTGGGGATCGAGCCTGCAACCTGGGTACGTGCCCTTGGCTGGAATCAAATCTGGTACCCTTCAGTCCGCAGGCTGATCCTCTATCCACTGAGCCAAACCAGCTAGAGCTACTCTGATTTTTACTTAGAGTTTTCATTAGAGTGAGTGGTTACTATTATCAAATATCTTTTGATATAAATATTTGGATTTTGCACTTAAATATGTGGATATGGTAAACCAGTGCAGGACAAGGCCTGGCACTGAATCACCTGGCTTTCCCGAAATAAGCCCTCTTGGTCGTGTTGCCTCCTAATGCCTTCTGGGTCTCATTTACTGATGCTTTCCTTGACTACAGCTACCTGTGTGAGCATAGCTGGTGTCTAGTTTCCTTTTTTGTGCTTGGAGTTTTACTGGTTTGTTTGTTTTATGTTATGCTACTCTGAAAATAAACTGGGACTCTTTCCTTCTTTCTCAGTAACCAGCAAATATTTAATTATCTCAGTAATTAATCTGTTGATCATCTGGGCTGGTGCCTTTTATTATTGTACATACTTAATAACCTTTCCAATTTTTTCTGTAATTTTCAGTCTGGATCAATTTAGGTAATTTATAGTTTTCAAAAGAAAAATACATTTTCACTTTGCTCTAAGTTTTCAAATCTGTGGCCCTTCCATTTAACATTCTCCTAAAATTATTTTTTAAATCTTTGGCATTTGTTTAGCAGCTTTCTTATTTCTGTTGTTTTTGTTTTGTGTTTTCATTCTTCGCCTTAGTTTGCCAATAATTTATTTTGTGATTTGTTTTAAGTAAATGTAAAGCTTTTGCTTTTATTTCTTTCCTCTGCTCTTCCATTTTATTATTCATTTTAGCTTTTTATGCATTCTTTCTTTGCTTTTCTTCCCATTTATTTTGTTATTCTAATTCTCCTGAGTTCACTTATTCTTAGCTTTAGTAATGAAATCATTTAAAGCTATATATTTTCCATTTGACTTCACCCATGTTAAAAGATAATGTTTAAAAAACTTAAAATGACTGTCATACAAATATAAAATGACAGGGATTTTAACTAATTAATTGGTTGGGGACTCAGTAAAATGGTACAACAAGTTCAAAGGAGAATTAATTCAACAAATGCATGCTTACAACGGCTTTCAGAAACACAAAAATAAATTTACAGACATATGCAACTGGTCGGTATCTCCAGGGCAACAGTCTGTTTGCATTTATATAGATGATTTATTTGCATTATTATATTTTTCTATAACCCACAAGGTTGTAAAATACCTCAAAAACAATGAAAGGCACTAACCCCTATAGAATTAGACAATCCAGAGCTAGACAGACACTCAGAAATCTTTTTTCAAAGTCTTTCAAAAAATTTCCATGGCATCCATATTTGTACAGGTTTTTCTCCGAAGCATCCTTTCACAGATGTCTAGATCTTTGTTATTTTAGTTTCAGGTTGGTTGGGTTGGTGGGTCGGGGGAACAAATCTGAGTGCTGTATCAAGGCATGTTTTTTTTATTTTTCAAGTAGTTCCAATTTGTGAACCATGCTTTTGGTTTTTGATAACAGTGGGTTTTGGTCTGAGAATGTGACCTGAAAAGTACTTCTTGTGATTTCAGTTTTTTGTTTGGACTTTTAGAGAGAAAGGAAGTGAGAGGGAGATAGAAACACCGATACATCAACATTGATCAGCTGCCTCCTGCGTGCCCCCTGCTAGGGAGCAAGTTGGAAACTTGGGCTTATGCCCTGAGCAGGAATAGAACCCAGGACCTCTTGATATCTTGATACATGGATTGACGCTCAATTGTTGACTCTCATTGGCTGGACAATTTTAGATTTCTTTATGGCCATGTACATGAGTGATTTTGTAAAAGTTTGTTGGATATATGTGAATGAAGCATGTTGCCGACTTATTCAGTTCTTGTAATCCTCCCATAAATTTTGTCTATTTGATAAACTTTGAAAGTATTTTTAAACATCTCACTATGATTGTGTTTTTGCAACCAGTTCCAGCTTCTGATTGCAGAACCTTTTCATCACCCCCAAAAAGAAACCCACTAGCAGTCACTGTCCTTTCCCTGCCTTTCCCCAGCCTCTGGCAATCTCCCATCTACTTTCTGTCGCTGTTGCTTTCCCTGATTTTGTAATTTCACATAATTAGAATCAGACCAATGAGATCTTCTGGCTTTTTTCACTTAACATAATGTTTTCAAGGTTCATCCATGTAGCTTATATCAGAATTGCATTTCTTTTTTTATGGCCAAATACTATTCCATTGTATGACTATACTACAGTTCGTTTATCCCTTCATCAACTGATAGAAATTGGGGTTTTTCCAACTCTTTGCCATAGTTTTTAAAATATTATTCTCAGGCTTTTAGAGACATTTGTGAATTTTTATAAGGGTGTCCACTACCTATTGAGCAGGTGCTCTGTGTCAGTCACATTAACTGATGGATCATCCCCACAGGTCCTACCCAGTAGCTGTTATTACCATCATCATTTAGGCTGATGAGGCTGAGAACCAGCGTAAGTAAGCAGCTGACCCCGGCTCACACAGCTAGTTTGTTTCATTTGACTTGAATCATAGAGTCAAAATGAGAGGTAGGAGTTACACAGTTGAGTGCAGAAAACAGAAATGGGGGTGAGCAGCTTAAGGTGGGCTGGGTCATATGAAGGTCTGGAGGAAGAGAGGTCATTTGTAATAAGCATTTTTCTAGACAAGAAAGCAAAATGTGTTGTTTTAAAGGTTGGTGCTTCTTGGCAAGTGTTAGCTCTTAGAAAGGTTGTTTGTTTCTGGAGAACGAAGTCCGGTATTTATAAGGTGATCATACAGCTTGTCAGCCAAACTGGGACACGTTTGAGAGTGAAGTGGCATTATTGATCATTCTGCTGGGTGAACAGGTGTAAATCAGCTTCTAATTCACCGTTATTATTGATAAAAAGCCAAGCCAGATGCTGTAAAATAAAGACAGTACTTCGCCCTAGTGGTGCAAAGCAGCAAATATTAGAATTCCACAAACAGTGGGTCATTTTTCCAGAAAAATATGTCACATTGCCATAAAGCCGATCAAAATTTGGGTTTTCTATGTAATGTTTATATAAACATTTATATTACCTCTAGAGGCCCGGTGCATGAAATTCGTGCATGGGAGGCAGGGGATGTCCCTCAGCCCAGCCTGCACCCTCTCCAATCTGGGACCCCTCGAAGGATATCCGAATGCCCATTTAGGGGCCCGATCCCTGCCAGCCTGTTTGCCCAAAACTGTTCCCTTGCCAGCCTGTTTGCCCCCAACTTCCCTCCTCTGCCAGCCTGGTCAGCCCCAACTGCCCTTCCCTGAGGCTTGATCACCCCCAACTGCCCTCCCTTGCAGGCCTGTTCCCTACCAACTGCCCTCCCCTGCTGGCCATCTTGTTGTGGCCATCTTGTGTCAATATGGGGGCAGGATCTTTGACCACATGGGGGCAGCTGTCTTGTATGTTGGAGTGATGGTCAATCTGCAAATTACTCTTTTATTAGATAGGATAGAGGCCTGGTGCATGGGTGGGGGCCAGCTGGTTTGCCCTGAAGGATGTCCCAGATCAGGGTGGGTGTTCCTTTGGGGTGTAGGGCAGCCTGGGCGAGAGGCCTGTGGAGGTTTGCAGGCCGGCCATGCCCCGCAGTGACCTAAGCAGAGGTCCTGGAATCTGGGATTAATTTATATTCTACAATTGAAACTTTGTAGCCTGGAACGGAGCCAAGCCTTCTGCTCGCTCCATGGTGACAGCCATTTCTGTTTGGGTTTATTTAAATGCTATAATTGAAACTTTGTAACCTAGAGTGGAGGCCTAGGCACTAGGGCTGCAGAAGCTTGGCTTCCTCCATCACCCGGGCAACTCTAAGCCTCTGCTCTCTCCAGCTCTGTGGCTGCTGCCATTTCTATTGGATTTATGTATCTTCTATAATTGAAATTTTGTAACATTGAGTAGAGGCATAGGCCAGCAAGGGCAGGTGGAAAACTTGGCTTCCTCCATTGCCAGGGAAACCCAAGCCTCCCTCCTGCTCTAGAGGCTACAGCCATCTTGGTTGGGGTTTATTTGCTCCTGATTGGCTTGTGGGCATGGCTTGTTTGGAGGTATGGTAAATTTGCATATTATTCTTTTATTAGATAGGATAAGTATATCTATCAATCTGTTTGTTTTTAGCCAGGTGATTGTTTTCCTATTTTTAATGTTAGTAAGTGTGGTAAATGAGATAATTGTTTCCAGTTGGCATTCCCTCCCTGGTACAGAATTATATTCATCCAGCCTTTCCCGCTGGCACCATGGTGAGTGGAGTGGGCTTGTCTGCCCCATTGGTTTTGGACCAAGCCATTGTTTCACACTGGCTCTTTGGCTAAGGAAATAAATCAACTGGCAGTTTGATTGCTCACTATGACGTGTGCTGACCATCAGGGGGCGGTGCAGAACAAAGGAAGGAGCCTGCCAGCAGCCAGAAGGCTCCAATTAGCCATGTTCTCCAGCCAGGCCTAGGGACCTTACCCATGCATGAATTTCATGACCTAGACCTTTAGTTAGTACAGGTAGAGCTTTTTATTATTTTTTTTTCTTTTGTACAGCTACAGAGTATTCCATTGTGTGGCTCTACCATGGTTTATATAGCAAATGACCTATAGGCAAACAGTTGGTTATTTCTAAGCATTTGCCATTTTAAAGAGTGCTACAATGAATAATCTTTTAGATGGGTCATTTGGTATGTATGCCTGTATATTTGTAGATAAAGGCTCAGAGTCCTCTGAGTTTAAGTCAGACACACAACCACCCTATTAGAATCCACATCCTCAGACTCCCTTGCTGCTACATGTGATCACGTGACTAAATTCTGGCCAATGGGACAAAACCAGGAATAACACATACTCTTGGTCTCCTCTGTAAAAGGCAGCTGCTTGCCTTCCTCTTCCTCTTTGCTCTTTCCCATGGGCTAGGTCACTGGTCTGGATCTTTGCCTCGAGGAGATAGAAAAGCAATAAGCTAGGAGTTGGGTCTTTAGATGATCTCTTAGAGTATCATCCAGCAGAAATAAACCTTCCATTTTATTTAAGTCATTTTTATTTGGTCTCTGTTAAAGAACCCAAAGAAATAGCCTAACTAAAGATGGGATCACAGGAGAGCCTGTTTTATAGTATGGCTGAACTAAGTGTTCCAAACACACCCCTCCTGTCTTTTTCTCTGTTGTATCCCCAGCATGCCTGTAACAATGTCAGTATACAATAGAATCATGAAATTTATAGTTATCATTATCCTATCTAATAAAAGAGTAATATGCAAATTGACCGTACCTTCACTCAAGCCACACCCACCAGCCAATCAGGAGTGGGGGGTGGGGCTGAGGCATGTGTGAGGCGGCCAGTGAGCACAGTGGGGTTGGGGGGGGCCAGGGCAAAGGCAGCTGGCGAGCACACGAAGTGGAGGGGCAGGGCTGAGGTGCGCATGATGCAGAGGGCGGGGCCAAGGCGCTAGCAGTGGCCTTGTGGCGGGAGTGGCGGCCTCGCCACGACATGCAAGGCTGCCATGAGTGCAGGGTGCCCCCAGGGCTGGGTGGTTGCCGCTGGGGCTAAGGCCTGGGCTGGAGAGTGGGGCTGAGGCGTCCGGCAAGTGCAAGGCCCCCAGGGCTGGGCAGTCGCCAGCGGCCGGGGCTAAGGCCAGGGCCAGGGGGCAGGGCCAAGGTGGCCGAGACAGAGCCAGCCATCGGCCCCATTGAGGAGGGAGGTTGGGCTGAGGGATCACCCACCCCCAGTGCACGAATTTCATGCACTGGGCCCCTAGTCCTTATATAATAAAGCAGTAATATGCAAATTGACCATCACACCCTCACACAAGAGGGCCGCCCCCATGTGGTCACAATATCACCACCACAAGATGGCCAGCAGATGAGGGCAATTGCAGGCAATCAGGCCAGCAAAGGAGGGCAGTTAGGGGCAACCAGGTCAATAGGGGAGGAAAGCTGGGGGAGACTATGCCAGTAAGGAAGGGAAGTTGGGAGGGACCAGGTCAGTAGGGAAGGGCAGTTGGGGGCAACCAGGCCAGCAGGGGAAGGCAGTTGGGAGCAATCGGGCCAGCAGAGGAGCAGTTAGGCATCAATCTGGCTGGCAGGGGAGTGGTTAGCGGGTGATCAGGCTGGCAGGCAGAAGCTGTTAAGGGCAATCAGGGAGGCAGGAAGTTGAGCGATTGGGAGCCAGCAGTCCTGGATTGTGAGAGGGATGTCCTAAACCAGCAGTCGGACATCCCCCGAATGGTCCCAGATTAGAGAAGGTGCAGTCTGGGCTGAGGGGCAT
The DNA here is from genome assembly GCA_027563665.1 of Antrozous pallidus. Taxonomy (NCBI): domain Eukaryota; kingdom Metazoa; phylum Chordata; class Mammalia; order Chiroptera; family Vespertilionidae; genus Antrozous; species Antrozous pallidus. Next base: position 9,825,625 of record CM050518.1, read on the forward strand.
TGCCCCCCTCACCCCCAGTCTACAAATTTTGTGCACTGAGCCTCTAGTTATATTATAAAATAGTTTTAAAAGTTATTATAGTGTAAGGATAGTAGGTAAATGACTGCCAATAACAATAACCAATATCCTTGATTATTTATTGTTTGTTATTCCCTTTTACATACAGTATGCTTTTAATACTCATAAAAACTATTTGATAGACAGAATAGCCAATTCTGTAGAGACAGAAGGCAAATCAATAGTTGTCTAGGGCTGCGGGAAATGGAGAGTGAAAATAGGTAGTTTCTTTTAGGGTGACAAAAATATTCTAAAACTGTGATGGTTGCACAACTCTGAACTACTAAAAGTAATTATATTGTACAGTGAAAGGGTGAATTGTATGGTGTGTGAATCATATCTCATTACATTTTTTTGTTTAAAAAAAAGAAAAACCACTTTAGGTCGGTAGGATTATTTTCCTCATTTTACAGATGAGAAAACTGAGGCTTAAGGAGGTTACATATCTGTGAAGAGCTGGGTCTCAGTGAGATAATACATGTAAAACATCTTCTAAAATAGTACTTAGCTCATGGAGAACATTTATGAATGGTCACTTTTTTCATTGTCATTACCACCACCACCATTATTATGCTTCTCGGGTAAGGAGAGGTAAAGTAACCTTCCAAACCAGCCTAGGATTGGCCTCTGGATATGTCTGAGGTTTAACAGGAAAAGAGGGGAAAAGAGAGATAGAAATGGTTTAATCATATACTGCTTGCCTCTACCTTCCACCTACCTCTTTCACCTTCTCTCCAGCATTCCACTCACCTACAGCGAGACTGAGGTTGCTCAGACATGCCATCACTTTACCTCCTGGTCTCAGCACAAACTATTCCCTCTGCCTGGAAGCCCCCTCACCTCACCTTTTTGCCTGCCCAAGATCTACACATCTGGGGTTATGAATCTGCCTCTTGCAGGGAGCTTTGCCTGACCACTGTGTGAACCTTTATTGCACTGTCTTGTCCACTTACTTTTCCTCGTGATTGTTATGTGACTCCCTTGAAGGTTTGCTGTTGCATTCCTAGAAGTTAGCATGATGCCTCACACCCAGATAGAACCCAATTAATGTTTGTTAAACCAATGAATGGCTCTGGAACAAACCCTCATAGAGGATGTCAGAGTCAGGGAAACTATGGCATACGACATGGAAAATGATGATTGGTCTGGGTCAGTGGTCAGCAAACTCTTAGTCAACAAAGCCAAATATCAACAGTACAATGATTGAAATGTCTTTTGAGAGCCAAATTTTTTAAACTTAAACTTTTTCTAATGCCACTTCTTCAAACTAGACTCCCTCAGGCCGGGGTATTTTGTGGAAGAACCCACACTCAAGGGGCCAAAGAGCCGCATGTGGCTTGTGAGCCGCAGATTGCCTACCACGGGTCTGGGTGATCTCAGTGTTGCTTGAAAAGGATCGAAAACTCATTTTTCTCAGGAGTTGGTGAAACAACTAACCACCTCAGGCTGCCACCCCTGCCCCAGGTCTGGAATCTGCAAACTCCTATGCTTAGATGACATACCTTTACAGTTCAGGAGCTTACAAACCTGGAGGAGCCAGCAGGTGAATTAGAGGCTGCTTATTTTCTCTGTGAATAAGGGCCCTGATCCTCTTTGTTGCCCACACAGTAGTGGCTTCCAGGGTGTCATTTCTTCATTTCAGATTTGGGAGAGGGACTTGGGGTAGGAGCAGAAAGGAAAGAGAAGGAGGAAGCGAATATTTGTATCTGGTTATGTACATTTTCAACTAAGACTGTGCCCTATGACTTTTAAACTAGTACTTTTTCCCCCCTTCATTTTAAATGATTTATGCGGGTGGGAATGTAAGTTGATATAGCCACATAGGAAACTACTTAGGCATCTCCTCAGAAAGTTGAACGGGAGCATATGGTGGGATCCAGCTATTCCTCCCCCACACTGTGCTTCCAAGCAGGAGAATCACCAGGGAAGCTTGTTAAAATGCAGATTCTGATCGCAGTGTGTCCAGGCTATACCGTGGGCACAGGTCACCTGGGAACCTTGTAAAGAAGCAGCTTGTAATGGCAGAGGGAAGCTTCCCTACATGAGTCAGGGAAACTGAGCGAGAATGTTTACAGCTACGTTACTCATAATAACCAAATTGGACACCGCCCATTGGCAGTGACAGTGCAGACCAAATGTGGGCTCTGCATGCAATGGAGGTCACGCGAGAGTGAAAATGAATGAGCTACAGCTGCCTGCAGCAGCCTGTTCAATCTCACAGACTGAGAGAAGTGGAGGAAAGTTACTCGTAGTTCAAATGGTGGCCAGACTCAGCAATGCGTTATGTGGGCGGCAAAACTACTTTTAAATCATACGCAAAGTTAGAAATAGTGGAACAAGGTAGCGTAAAGAAGGGGAAGCTCATGCATGGGAACATGTGGAGGGTTTCCTTGGTACAAAGAATGTTCTAGATCTAACGTTGGTGATTACATGAGTTAGTTTTATTCCTTAAATTGCACATTAATGTTTTATACATTCTTGTATGTGTGCCAAATTGTATTCTTTTTTTCAAAATTTTAAAACTTGAAAGTTGCAGAAAGGTATGTACCTCTGTAGCAAGATGTCAGTCACTCAGACAATCACATCACAAATATTGCTGCCCTGTCTTCAGGGATAACTCCTTGGTCTCCTCCACATTCGTGGTGTGTGTGTGTGTGTGTGTGTGTGTGTGTGTGTATCTGTGTGTGTGTACAGGGTGTGGCAAAAGTAGGTTTATAGTTGTTCATATAAAAAATAATACAATAAATAATATAAAAATAAACTCTGTCTACTGACGCTCTTTCTACTGAATGGTATGGCTCAGTAGATAAAGTGTCAGTCTGTGGACTGAGGGGTCCCAGGTTCGATTCCAGTCAAGGGCATGTACCTTGGCTGCAGGCACATCCCCAGCGGGGGATGTGCAGAAGGCAGCTAATCGATGTTTCTGTCTCCTCGATGTTTCTAACTCTCTATTCTCCTTTCCTCTCTGTAAAAAATCAATAAAATATATATATTTTTAAAAAGAACTCTGTTTTGCATACTCACAACTGTAAAGCTAATTTTGCCAAACCCTATATATGTTAAATTTTATATAGAGAGATGCTGTTAGATATTTATGTATTTACATACATATATCTACATACACACAGCAGCATAATTTGTGTTATTTGAACATTTGAAGACTTATATATCTTGAAGAATATTCACTATCAAAACACACAGAAATATATTCTTTTTTATGGTCATAGAGAATTTATTCCATTGTATGACGCGATCACAATTTAATTATTTATTACTTTTTAACTATAGTCTGTGAATATATTCATTTTTTAAAGGAAGTATTACTGTATTACGAATACACAGAAAATTTAGATTCCTCAATCCTTCTGCCCTCCCCCTCAAAGCTGCTCCTCTGTTCCCACCTTGCTTCACACATAGCCAGTGTGTTGCCTTCCAATACCTTTTTATCCTGGATTTTCATGTTGCAGTATTGGAAGTACATGTAGATTTGAATGTGTGTATATCTGGGAGAACTTGCTGTTTTATTTTTTCAGATCTGGGACTTGAGCCAGGCTTATCAAAGAAATCTGGCTAGTTACTTTTATTTGCAGCCTTGTATTCTACAGTGGGGTTACACCTCACTTTAATCAAGCCATTGCCTTATGATTTGGCATTTAGTTTGTGTCTCAATTTTTTTGGCTGTGGCAATGACGTCGCAACAAACATCCTTGGACACACTCCTTTGTGTGCATGCGTAGGTGTTTCTCTGGAGAAGACGAGACGGAAAGGAGAATTAATTGCTAGATCATTGGCGGGGCACATTTTACATTTTATTGCCAAATTACCTTCCAAAGTGACTCTAAACATTCACGCTCCTGCTTGCAATGCATTGGGAAACCAATTACCCTGCACTCCTACTAGCAGTAGATGCTATCAGCCTTCTCAATATTTATTGATCTGGTAGGTGGAAAAAAAAGAGGAATTCCTGGCTACCTAATATTCACTACTTGTAATTAGTGAGGCTAAACCCCCCTTGCATGATTGCTACCCTAAATCCACATTAAACAAGATCTTCAGGTCGTTCTTCCCATCCAAGTCTGAGCAGCACAGAAATCAGAATCCGATTCTTAACAAGGTCCCCAGGTGATCTGTGCCTGTTACTCTCTGAGACACCGGAATCAGAATCTGCATTTTAGCAAGGTTCCGGCAGATTCTCATGATGCATGGTACATGTGAGAGTGCAGGGTGGGGCAGGAATAGTGGGACCATAGCATATGCTCACCTTTACTAGTATGTGATTAGTCTTTTTATTCGGGCAGGATATGAAACAGTATTTCAGTTTAGCTTGCATATCTTTAATCACAAGTGAGCTCAGACATTAAAAAAATTTTTTTTACAAGCCAGGTTTTCCTTTCTGGGAAGCAGCTGGTCAGTGCGTCTCGTTACTTTGCTTGGAACACACCAAAGCTGATCTCCTCGGACGGAGCCTTTGCTGCTTTGTCCTCCCAGGATGCCATCTCCCTGGTTCTCCCGTGGCTTTAGCTCTAACGGCCCCTTCTAGCCCAACTCAGATACCCCACCACCACCACCCAGTGATTCCCCGTCGCCATCCCATTTCATCTTGATCATAGTACCCATTGTTATCCGAAATGACCGCATGCATGACCTCATTCATTCATTCATTCATTCTTCACTCCTTCCCTCTCTGACGGCCCCGCTGGTCTCGTTGGTCTCCCGTATCACTCTGTACCCAACTCCTTCAACAGACCAGGAAGTCATGTGGGCCAAAACATTGTTAGCTGATAAACAAATAAATTAATTCCTGGCTGACGAAGAAATAAGGTTAGCTTCTGTCTAGGTGTACACCCCATTTGGGAATCACTTGGACCTGGATCGTTCAGTCCTGTATCCATAGTGGAGAACTGTAGTGGTGATGACAGAAGTCACATGAGGTGGCTTAGGGGAGCAGGAGCCAGGCGAGGTGCGTGCACCCCCAGGAGGCCTAGGATGGTCAGGGAGATCATAATTTATTTTTATCTATTTCTCTTGAAAAATAAGGCAATTGCCGAGACTGGTTTGGCTCAGTGGATAGAGCGTTGGACTGCGGACTGAGGGGTCCCGGGTTCGATTCCGGCAAGGGCATGTACCTTGGCTGCGGGCGCATCCCCAGTGGGGGACGTGCAGGAGGCAGCTGATCGATGTCTCTCTCTCATCGATGTTTCTGACTTTCTTTCCCCCTCCCTTCCGCTCTGTGAAAAGTCAATAAAATATATTAAAAAAAATAAAAATAAGGCAATTACTTGAGCAATATTAAATGAGAACTATTAAATTCCTCACTTCTATATTGGAACTGTTACACAAAGCATGGGGAAAATTCAGAAGGGCTGAGTAATGTCAACACAGGCTTGTTTGCATCCAATTAATTTCCATGTAAAATAATACCTGTGCCTGGTCCATTGGAAGCACCAGTTCTACATAAGTGTTAGCTATTATTATAGGTAACTCTAACTCTTACTCTGTGGTTGTAAATAATAACACACAGAGAGTACTGCCTCTGTACTGTACATTCTGCCTCTGTGTACTGTACACACATGAATCTGTCCTCACAACCATCGTGGTTATGGAATTGCCATGTTATTGACGAGAAAGTGGGGCACGGAGCTGCTTTCTCAAGGCCGCACAGCGACAGAGGCAGGATTCTACTCTGGCGGCTCCACGGTGCACTTACCATTCCATGCCACTGCCTCTGGGTCTTCACAGTTCTCTGTAAAGAGGTGTGGAGTGACCAGGAGAATCTTTGTATAGTTCAGAGGTGCCCCATCATCTCTTGGCAAAATACTTAGAGTTGTCAAAATTACAGATATTCTCCCTGTTTCTTTTATGAAGTGACAAGTGTTGAAAATTTATTAACTTTCTCCATGAAGAAAGGAGACTACTTAACCATTTAGAAAAAAAAAATCAGGGTAAAGGTGATATGTAAAGAATGAGAAAGTAACTAGTTTGCAAGAGGAACATCCTACAGAGAAAGTATTTTGAAATGCGCGTGATTCTGTTACTGAAAACAATGAAAAATTATGACATAAACAGCTTTATCTGAGTGATTAAATTTAGCTACAGGATTTCTAATCTGTTTAAGCATCTTCCCCGAGTTGGAAATCCACTTCAAGATATGGAGATGCACCTGCTTCAGTTGAATTTGCAAAAGCCCCAAATGATTAGCGGGGAAGGGAAGCATTTACAAGCTGGATTTTTTTTTAATGGTCAATTTGTTTACTTGGTAAATGGAATGGAAAGAGCAGAACAACTTATTCAGCATAGCCAATCATACCTGGATTTCATTTAGATTTTTATATCCTGTGTTATAGTTTTTTCAATTATGACTCTTGAAATCAAACTGTTAAAACCAAATACAGCAGTCAACGGAACTCAGCACAACTCTGAATGCATGTAGTATAAAATATTGTAAAAGCGCCTTGGAAAAATGAAACAGAGGTAATCAGTTGCTGTCACTATATTTGTGGAAAACATCAATAATCTTGTTTTGTTTTTATTGAAACATTGCACGAAGGGAAAATGCAGGCTCATAGTGAATGTCACTGTGTATCAGTCTGACTGGCAGAAATGAAGACAGGATGTGGCCCACAGTATCTCTGGCCCTGCAATCAGTGTCATTGTCTCGTAGTCACCTACCATCCGACCAATGTGGACTTTCACTTAAGAAACTAGGGCACTTTTTAGAAAGATCATAGATCAGAGTCAACACTGCACACGCCCACCCATAGGAGAGCAGATGCATGAACTCTGGTACGTTTGCACCATGGAAGATTACACAGTAGTTAAAATGAACAAATGCCAGTCACAGCAATTTAGATAATCTTAGTAATCTACTAAGTGTGGGGAAAATAATTCCTGGAAGATTACATACCCTTGATATGAAGCTTCTTTTAAAATTAAAATGGTATATATTTTTAAGAATACTTGTAGATGCCAAAAAAAAAACTTGCTATAAAGAAAAAGGAATGAATATGTAGGATTTAGGCTGATGACTTGAATTGGAGGAGAGGGAGGGAGAAGGTGGATGAGAGGTAGGTTATGGTTAAGGGCTTAGTTTTGGGTGGTGGGTCCCCTGATGTTTATTGTCATAATAAGCTAAAGAACAAACAAGCAACCAGATGCAGGCCAGGGAGGGATCAGTCCTATAAGGTGTCCTGTGGCAAGGATTGATTGATCCAGTTGTGCGCCCTTGAGCGGAAGAGTGCAGAGAGCTCAGGCAGGCAGATACACGGGCACATGGCTCCAGCAGTATAAGGGTGGCAGATGTCACCCATCCTCCGTGCTGGGTGCTCTCCCCCTTCAGCTTCCCCAGAGGCCATGACGGCTGTCCCCAGTTTACCCAGTGTCCTTCTGCAACTTTCCAAAAGGAGACCCTAGCATTACGTTTTCACATGGCATTTGTTTTCAAACGGCATCACGTTTATAAGTATATACAGCCCAAAGAAATCTTTAAAATTGCTTTACTTTTTGTTTAACCTCGAGTGACTTCACCTTGCGTTGCACAAACATCCTAGAACCAATTCACAACTTGAAAACAGGAAGGTTGAGGAAAACTGCACGGCTTTGGGGAAATATAAAAATGCGCTTCTCGCAGGCAGTCCCCTAGGGTTTGCAAACGATAGTAACCTCACAGCAGGCGGTTTACCGGCCGCGGGGAAACCCCACGGGGCCGCACTCGCCACAGCGGAACCCCCCGCCCGCAGAGGTGTTGGGAATGCAGGTTCCCAGACCACTCCCGGATTCGGAGCTGGACCTGGGTCTTTTTCACTCAGGCTCCACGTGATTATCAGGTCCCGGCAAGCTCGGGGCACAGCCCCGCCTTCAGTAACAGCTCCACCTGGGAACGAGTAAACACCTGGGATGTCGGTGGCTTTCTTGATTCCAATAGGATGTCGTTCACCTGGTGCAAGGAGGGGCCCCACAACAGCCCTCTGGTCTCTTCAAGGTCCCAGCCAGTTTGAGCACCAACGCCAATTAGACTCACTCACTCACTCACTTCCTTCCTCCCTCCCTCCCTCCCTCCCTCCCTCCCGAGGACCACGCGCAAACACGGATTCCCGGGCCCCGCCGCCTGGAGCCCAAACTTTCGGAATCTGTATTTTTAGTCGGCTTCACCAGGACCAGTGGTTCACCCTGCAGTTGGAGACACTCTGGCCTCATTTACATTTGAATGTGCAGCCAGGGTGAGAGCCACGAGTGGAAGTCGTGCCTTAATGCCCGCTCAGAACAGCCCGCGGAGCTTTGCCAACCGCCTCCGCAGCGCCGCGGTTCCGTCCAGGCCAATTTAGTCCGGATCTGGAAGCGCCGCCGGGGCCTCACCCGGGAGCTCGTTAGGAATCCAAACGCTCAGGCCCCAGCCCAGACCCACCGAGTCAGAATCTGCATTTTAACGAGATCCCCAGCGGTTCCTGCGCACATTCGAGTTGGAGGCGAGCGGCGCTTCTGACATTTTAATGGGCACGCGCGTCACCTGGGAGCTTGTTAAGCTGCAGACGCGGCTTCTCCAACTTCAATGTGCACGCGAGTCACCTGGGAGCTCGTTACAATGCAGATTCGAATGCAGCAGGCCTGGGCGGAGCCCGAGAGTCTGCATTTCTCGGGAGCCGCGGGGGGTGCGGCCTGCGAGGCGCGGTCCGCGCTCCCGGGACCCCGAGGCCTTGGCCCCGGGCCAGTCCGCCGTCAGGACTCGGGATCAATCGCCCCGCTCGGCCGAGGAGCGGAACCGCGCGACCTGCGCGCTCGGCCGCGGGGTGTGACTTCCCAGCGCCGCGACCTGGTGGTGGGAAGCGGGCGGCTCGCGGGCGCCGGGTCGGCACGCCATGTCGCGGCGCAAGCAGGCGAAGCCGCAGCAGCTGGCCCGCGCCGAGCCGGAGCCCGCGCGTCGGGAGGCGGCGGAGGCGGCGCGCGAGGCGGCCGGGGAGTCGGGTGAGCAGCGGTGCGGTCGCCTCGCCAGGGGCGCTGGACGCCGTTTCTCGGGGGTTTCCGGGCTCGCGCGGGGGCGAGGTTCCGCCACCGGCGCGGAGGACGGGATGAAGCTTCCAACTTGCCCTGGGGCCCGGGGGGTGGGGGGCGGGCCGGCCCTCCCCCGCCGGGTGAAGGGCCCTCCGGCATGAATTCTCGGGTCCGCGCGGCGGCCCGTCGCTGGGCGCGCTGCAGGGACGTCCTGGGCCCCCTCCCGGGCTGCCTTCGGGGTCGGGACGCTGGTCCCGAGCCCTCTGGCGGGCGGCGCGACCTTCTGGAGGCTGGAGAGATGTCTGCAAACGTCTGAGCTTAGCGGGTACCGGGTGAGAGCTGGACAGGGACGCGGCGGCGAACGAGGCGCCGGAATTCCGGCCCCGCTGGAGCTTGTGGCCCGTGCGGAGGACAGAGTGGCCCCGGGCGCTGGAGCCCGGTGCGCGAAGGGGTTAGGGGTGCGCTTTTTTTGGGGGGGGGGGGGAACGCCAGGAAAGCACCGGAGGGAGGTGTGGGCCCGGCGCGGGGGTCTCTGCCACAGGCGGGGTCCCGGCCGTCCTCGGAGTGAGCGTCTGGCGGCGGTGAGGCTGCGAGCCGCGGCGATGCCCGGGGGAAGCGCCTTCCGGGCGGCGGGCACCGCGGGTTCCGCGGGGAGGGCTCGGCGGCCTGGAACCTGCGCTGGGTCAGACGAGGTCCGAGGGGTGACGGGGACGCCGAGGACTTGTTGAGGTTGTGCCTTTTACGCTGGAGAAGTGGAGCCGCTAGGGAGACGGGGTGTCGGGTAGGCGGTGCCACAGTCGGACTTGCGGGGCCCGCCTCGGGTGCCCCGCAGCTGGTGGAGCCCCGGGGAAGCGGAGAGACCCTCGGCTCCCCTAACACCTCGCTCGGGGCGGTATTCCCCACCCTGGGGCCCCTGGAGCCACCGATTCTAAAGCGCCTTCGGGGTAGGGAGCTTTGCCAGCTTTGGTCAAATTCTTATGGCCACTCTCAGGTACCCCACCCTCTGGAATGTCGGGGGAGGGGTGGTGGGGGAGTCGGGGAATCTGCATTTCTGAAGCGCTTCCGCTTCTGATTATCTTGCACTCGGACACTGATTAAGACAAGTAACCTCGCCTCCCTCCTCTTGGCCTCCCCTCCGCCTCCCTCCTCTGGGCCTCCCCCTCCGGCCGGTGGTTAGCTGATACCTTTTTCTTAGGAAGGAAGTGGAGTTTTAGCTGCACTGTCTTTTCCCTTCCTGCGTTTTTCTGGACGGGGGATCTCGAGTTCCTTATCCGAGAAGGCTCAGACCCTCAGCAGCGCTTTAAAAACAAAACAAACAAACAAAAAAACCCTCTCCCCAGGAGGTGAAGGGAAAAAACCTTAACCAAGCCACTCCTAAATTAATAGCTTGTATTTAAACTAAAGCTTGACTGCACGAGTTGCCGTAACCAAAATACCATAACTACTTCTGTGTCCACGGCCTTGAATGGGGACAGGTAGCTGGACAGGGCGGTCTTTCTGGGTTGGGAACCACGCCTCCTACTGGTCCTCATGAAAGGACTTGGGGATGTTGAATCTACAGGGGGAAGCGATTATTGAAGACTTCCTGAATCACCCCAGGCTGTTTTTCCAAGTTCTCGCTACCTGCTACTTTTTATGTCCACTAGCCGCACTGGCCCTGGAGTGGGCCTGTGTCCCAAGGTGTTGGGGAGGGAGTTCTGTACCCTGCGGTACTGGGGTGTCCTCTGTGGCCAGGGTATAATCAGAATTTCGCCCCAAACACACCTCAACACCAGCCACCGCTGATGAGAAAAAGCAGCCTCACAACTGATGGGGTTTTTCACCTGTTTTTACATCTGTGGTGCTGAGCTGGAGGCTTGCCTTTCTCCTTAGTTAGGCCCCTATTGCAAATAAGTCGCTGTGCAGCCAAAGTAACTTTTGGAGGAAGTATAACGGAGCCAGTCAGGTGATAGACTTGAGGCACCACCAGTAAAAGAAGGAAGTAACGGGCAGGACAACAACCTCACAAAGTAAGTAACATCAGCAGTTTCTCAGGGTTAAAAAAGGCCCACTGTGCTCAAGGAGGTTCCAACTGCCAAATGTTTGGGCACGTGTCCCCGTCCCCCCCCCCCCCCCCCCCCCCCCCCCACACATCCCCCATCATGCAGAAGGTCTCTGCTCCCCCTGTACCTTTCCCAGGAGCGCATGGGGTCGTTGGGGGTCTAAAGATGAAGGAAGTCTCTCGTGGCCCTTGATAGCTGTTGGGCACCGTTTTCTGATAATCAGAACTCATCCATCTCTCTCCTGCCTATTTTGAAGTTTCCATTGCACAATGCATTTTTCTCTCCAAGAATCTGGTGGTGCATATATTACACACTAGTGAATAAAACCACTAATGTTTACACGGTGCTCACTTACAGACAAGTTCTTTTATGGATGCTAAATTTAATCATTTTCATGTAACTCTAGAAGTTAGGGGCTAAATCCCCATTTTACTGATGTGGCAACTGGGTGACCCTGTGTTACCAAGGGTCCCCCAGGTAACACATTGATAGAATTGGAATTTGAAACGTGCTGACTGCCCAGTCAGATCCCGCTCACGCAGATGTCAGCTTTTCAGTCTGACTCTGTGTTCCACCTACAGAGGCAGCCTGCACTTTCACAAGAGCCCTGGGTGGTGCATCTGCACCAAGCATGTCAAACTCAAAGGCAGACATGGACCAAATAAACAAGGCATGGAGGGTTAAAACACTGAAGAGTTTGATGGGTTTCTTTTTAAAGGGGGGATTGCTAAGTAGTACAGGTTTGGTTACCTGTGAGGGGCATACTGATGAGCTTCAGAGATGGCAAGTGTGGGTTCTAGTCGGCTGAAAACTTCTAGCCCTGTGATCTTGAGCATCTCCTCTGAGTCATTTTCCATTCTCCCCAAGCAGTTCTCAAAGTGTGGTTCCCAGACCAGCTGCATAAGCAGGGAACTTGTTAGAAAAATCACCTGCTCAGCTGCTGACCTCCTGAATCAGGAGCTCTAGAGATGTGTTTTTTTATAAATTTCTTTATTGATTAAGGTATTACATATGTGTCCTCATCACCCATTACCTCTACCTATCCCCCCACCCCTGTCACCACTTATGCCCCCATCCCCTGGTGTCTGAGTCCATTGATTAGGCTTATATGCGTGCATACAAGTCCTTTGGTTGATCTCTTCCCCTAACCCCCACCTTCTCCTACCTTCCCTCTGATGTTTGACAGTCAGTGCTTCTGTCTCTGGATCTGTTTTTGTTCATCAGTTTATGTTGTTCATTATATTCCATAAATGAGTGAGATCATGTGATATTCATCTTCCTTTGACTGGCTTATTTCACTTAGCATAATGTTCTCCAGTTCCATCCATGCTCTAGTTTGAAGCAGCCACCTTTTCCTCCTTTTTCTTCTTCTTCCTCTTCTTAAAGAATACCTTTCAGCATTTCATATAATACTGGTTTGGTGTTGATGAACTCCTTTAGCTTCTTATCTGTGAAGCTATTTATCTGACCTTCAATTCTGAATGATAGCTTTGCTGGGTAGAGTAATCTTGGTTGTAAGTTCTTGCTATTCATCACTTTGAATATTTCTTGCCACTCCCGTCTGGCCTGCATAATTTCGGTTGAGAAATCAGCTGACAATTGTATGGGTGCTCCCTTTTAGGTAGTTAAGTGATTTTTCTTGCTGCTTTTAATATTCTCTTTGTCTTTTGCTCTTGGCATTTTAATTATGATGTGTCTTGGTGTGGTCCTCTTTGGATTCCTTTTGTTTGGGGTTCTGTGCACTTCCTGGACTTGTAAGTCTATTTCTTTCACCAGGTGAGGGAAGTTTTCACTCATTATTTTTTCAAATAGGTTTTCAGTATCTTGCTCTCTCTCTTCTTCTGGCACCCCCATAATTCTGATGTTGGCATGCTTGAAGTTGTCCCAGAGGCTTCTTACACTATCCTCAAATTTTTGGATTATTTTTTCTTTTTGCTTTTCCAGTTGAGTGTTTTTGGCCTCTTGGTATTTCAAATCTTTGACTTGATTCTTGCATTCCTCTAGTCTGCTGTTGAGTTTCTGTAAAATATTTTTTATTTCAGTCAGTGTATGTTTAATTTCTAGTTGGTCCTTTTTCATATCCTCGAGGGTCTTGCTAAACTTATCAGCCTTTTCTAGGAACCTCTTAAAAAACCTTATAACCGTGGTTTTGAACTCTATATCCAGTCGTTTGTTTTCCTCCATTTCTTTCATTTGTAACCTGTTTCTTTCTCTCCGCATTTTCACTGCTTCCTGAGTTGGTAAGGTAGCTTTGTGTGCTAAGTATCTCAGCCTCCCCTGTTACCTGAGGTGGACACTCTTGGTGCACCCCTTTGTGGACTGTGTGTACAACCTTGTTGCAGATAAGTCTTAATTGTTGTTGGTATCACTAGGAAGAATTGACCTCCAGGCCAACTGGCTGTGAGGATCAGCTGTATCTATGCTAGGACACAGCCTTATGCGACAAGACTTGCAAATTTGCCAAAGCCTCTGTGCTCATCTTGGATTGGGTGGAGTTTCTGGATGGGGTGGAGTTTCTGGGTGGAGCCGACAACCTCGGCTTCCAGTCAGCCCTGCCCCACAAGGTCACTGGGTCTTAGTGTCTGCAGGCAATAGCTGCAAGCACCTCTGCGAGAAAGGCGCCCTCAAGTTTCGCCTGCCGCCAGACCATCCAGTCTCTCCCCCAATGAATCCGGAATCCCAGATTTTTGCCTGGCACTGGGGTTCCGTGCAGTGGGAACTCCCTTCTCCCTTCTGCCAGACCACACCAGCGGCACAGTCAACAGTTCACCCTCACTGTGCGCACTCTCGGGTGCATCCGGAGCTCTGCCTTTGGCTGTTCCCCTGAGATTCCGCCTCACAGCGCCACCTGGGGCTCCTTTCTCTCTCCTGCCAGATAATGCCAGTGGCACAGTTCGCTCTCTCTGCGCACACTCACTCGCACATCTCCGGAGCTCCGCCTTTGGTTGTTCCCCTGAGATTCTGCCTCACAGTCCAGATTCCCTCCATAAGGGCCTGGGTCCCCTGGGTTTCCAGTGCAAACTGAACTGGGTTCAGCGCAGTCTGGAGTTTTTTGTTAGAGCACTCCTGCCTCGCGTTCAGACACCCCGTCCTCTCTGGCTCCGCACACGTGCGAGTCTCCAGACCTCAGGCTTTGCAGTGGCTCTGATTATCCGTGTGCATTTCTGTTTCCTTCTAGTTTTAGAATTTCCAGCTAGCCAGCTTTCCTGTGGTTCTGGATGATGTCTGTTTTGTCTTTTAGTTGTATTCTTGGAATTGTTGTGCGGGGCAGCAGCCTAGGTGTTTACCTATGCCGCCATCTTGGTTTCTCCAAGACACCTGTGTCTTAACAAGCTCTCCAGGTGATTCTGATGCACTTGTTAGACAGGCAAGGGAGTGGAGTTGTGCTTCTCTGATTTTAGCGTGCAGAGCAAGCATGTCAAACTCCCGGCCTGCAGGCTGCATACCTTGTTTATTTGGCCCATGTTCGCCTTTGATTTTGACATGCTTGGTACAGAGGAATCACCTAGGGCTCTTGTGAAAGTGCAGGTTGCCTCTGTAGGTGGAACACAGTCTTGGATGGAGTGGGATCTGAGATTCTGCATTTCTAACTAGCTCCCATGATGATGTTAGTGCTCTGTGGCCTACCTTTTAAATAGCATAGGTTTAGAGTAGTAAGACAGTCACTTGGGGAAGACTTTAAATGCAGGTTCCTGGGGATCTACCCTAATACCCACTCCCTCTTGGCATTACATTTAACTCACAATGCAGGTAATGCTGATCCAGGTATGGGGACCGTCTTGTGCATTGTGTGGTGTTCAGCAATATCCCTGGCCTTAACCTGCTAGATGCCACTATCCCTACATGATCCTGACAATTACAAATGTCCCCAGCACTGCCAAAAGTTCCCTGGGGGCAAAAGGAACCCCAGTTAAGAGCCACAAGATTGGGTCACCTGTTCAGACATTGTTAAGAGGCCTCCCACAGTCCTTTCTAACTGAAGCATGTTACTCAGACAGCTGGACCCTGTAGTGAGAATTTGCAGTACATTGCTATCCCTTAACCCTGAGACAGGTCAGTGATTCCTTTTTATAGGTGAGTCAACTTGGCTCAGAAAGGTGCCAATAGGCACACAGCTAGTTTCATGGCTAAGCAAACCCTGTACCTAGAACTGAAGCTCTCACCAGTGTGCTGCACAGCCTCTTATGGTCAGAGAAGGTTTACCTTGATAAACCCTCAAGGAGAGTGGAATCAATCTTCTATACTGAGGTAAACCAAAAGCCCCAGACCATCACCTCTAATTCATAAATTAGTCGAGATCTTTATTCTTAAGGACTTCAGACATGGCTCACACCTCTGTAGGAGGGAGTACTTAATCATTGTTATGGAAACTTTTTAAACTGCATATTTAAATTGAGCCATATGAAATTATCATCTGATCACTTTAGCCCATGAAAATGAGGATTGCATGTGGCTCAACCTTACTGAAAATAGACACAGTGAGGTCCCTTGTACCCACAGCTGGGCTTCAACAGGTAATGACAGGTGGCCAGCCTTGTTTCTTCCGTCCAGCTGTTCCCCTTCCCTAGAGTTGTTTTGAACTGAATCAGACATATATGCAATTTATGAATATTTATCTCTAAACTATGAGAATGTTTTTAGTAAAAGTCTAATTTTATCTTCCCACTTTAAAAATAAAAACCCTTCTCAAGCTTTTAGTTGGCTTTAGCTTGCCACCGTCTTCAATGGTTTTACAGTCTGTTGAAATTGGAATCAAAATCCTGGTATTACAGACCATCATCAAGTCTTAGTCCCTGGTTCCTCCCTTCTTTCATGTTATCTGCTGAGACATCCGCATTTTGTCCTGGAGAGGGGTGGTGCTTGAAGTGTGGTCTGTGACCTGTACTTCACTGAGACAGACGGGTTCGGAAATGGGACGTAAGCATTTAAAAATAGCCTGACATTGCTGTGACATCCAGCTTTCTGTTCTGTCCATACCTCCTGGCCTTTGGTTCTTATTTCCCTTTTCTCATAATTTGTGTTCATTGCCTTTTATAAAATTGTGGCCTGTGATGGATCGGACATTCTCTTTCAAAGCAGGTCGATGAGAGGTGCTTTTGCCCAGTTTCACAAGCCCGGATCAGGCCACCGCATTCCTGTCAAGACGCTGTGTTCTTTTGTCCCCTATATCTCCTGGAAACCGGTCATTGGCTGAAGATGACTTTTCTAAGACCAGAATGCATATGGCCTTCAGGTTTTCATGTTTTGTGTGTGTTTTTGAGAAGTGATGAAGGAAGGTGGAGTAAGCCTGCACCTGCTCTGTTATAAGACTTACCATGGTGCCAATATTTGAGAAATTAAGGAACACTTCTTGGTCTCCATTTCAGCTTCAGAACTAGATAATGATGCCCCCAAACCAACTTGTCCCTCCTCCGACAGCAACGAAACCCAGAAAGCCCCTGTCGTGGCTCCTCCCTCCGAGTCAAAGCAACAAACGGCAACCCTTGGAGAGAGGACGTTCAACTGCTGCTACCCAGGTAACGGGTAACCTGGACCTCGGGAGCCCCTGGGGCGCTGTCCAGCGCTGCGGGAACTCGCTCGCGGAGCACTGAGCGCATCCCTGCGCTTCTCTTGCGCATGCGCAGCGCTGGGGCCTCCTCTGTGGGTCCTGAGCATCGCTGCTGGGCGTGTGCCTCACCAGAACTCCAGTTCATAGTAGCTTTCTTTCGGAGGTTATATATTTTTTCTTTCTCTTCTAGGTTGCCACTTCAAAACTGTTCACGGCATGAAAGATTTGGACCGCCACCTACGAATCCATACGGGTAGATGTCCATTCATTTGCTCAGAATTTTAGTGCTAAAAACAAACACACAAGGAAAGGGATAAGAATTAAGTGCTAAGTATATAGGGATGAGCAAGACAGATAAGGTCTCTGCCTCATGAAACTCAGTCCAGTGGGGTGGGCTGGGACCTGAAAAGTAGCAAACAGGCCAAAATGTTAACAGGGACAAGGGAAACGTGCTCAGGAACCTATGTGAGAGGGATGTTATCTAGCTGCAGAGGCTTGGGAGGAGCAAAATTGTGTATGAGGTGTATGTGTACTTGAACACAGATTCTCCAGCTGCAGTCAAGCCTTCAAGCCTTAATAGTATTGCAGGTCCAGTCACTATCTCAGATATAACCTAATTAGAGGCCCAGTGCACGAAATTCATGAGGGAGGGGGGGTCTCTCAGCCCTGCCTACACCCTCTCACAATTTGGGACCCCAGGGGATGTCCAACTGCCGGTTTAGGCTCAATCTCGGCAGTCGGACATCCATCTCGCAATCCAGGACCACTGGCTCCTTGACTGCTTGCCTGCCTGCCTGCCTGCCTGATCGCCCCTAACCACTCTGCCTGCCTGCCTGATCTCCCCTGACTGCCTCTGCCGAGGCCCTGCTGTGCAGCTTCGTGATGTCTGGAAGGTCATTTGACTGTCTGATCTAATGAACATATGCTTTTATTATTACAAATGAGAAGCCTTAGCAAGAACTAATCAGCTAGCCTGCTCCTCAGAAATTGACTGAGATAATGTTTGCTGTTGTTTTTAAATGGGCACGTGATGAAGTTGGACAGGTTGGCACAGTAATCTTAGAGCAATAAGGTTGCTTTTTAAAGGTGCCGTCTGAGGTGCCACCAGCTGCTAAGAACACAGAAATAAGATGCTGGAGTAGAAGAATTCCCTTATCTACATCAAAGTATGCACACTTTGGCCCGTGGGCCCATGCAGCCTGCTGGCATGCCCCTTGTCCCCCTATCTTTGTGGCTGCTCTGGCCCTGCGGTGGCATCACTGAGTAGTTACTGGAGAAATGGGATGGTACACAAAGCCTGATATATTGACCGTCTGGCTCTTTACAAAGCTCTGCCAACCTTGGTGATATAGACTCTATCAGGTAGTGTGAGTTAGGGTACTAGTCTGTTTGCTCTTACAGAAGCAAGCTAAGTGGCTTAAACATTATCAGATTTATTTCTCTCAGAAGCAAGAGATCCACAGCTGTTAGACCGGCTTTGTCATCCTTAACATAGTGCTTCATCTCCGGTCCAGATTCCTTACCCAGTGGAAAACAGAAGTGGCCATGCCCCAGAAGCAGCGAACCTTGTGGCCATTGGGAGATGAGCAGACCTAAGCCTGCTCAGGCTTCGAGGTGGGGATGGAATTGGGAATGGTTTCAGGAAGGGCAGCCACGTACCCAGCTGAAACAGCACCGGGAGTAGGACAGCTTTCTGGACAGCCAGCACTGTGCTGTGGAAGTAAGAATGAAGGGTCGCTCTTTCCTGGGAAGGGTAGACCATGAGAGGCCTCTTAGTGAAAGGAATGGACGATCCTCATCTTGAAAGACGAGGCTGCGGGATGACGAGGTCAGCAAGAGCATGCAACTTGCAGGAGCCATTGGAGCAAAGCTGAGAACCCCGCCCCCAACATGGCTGGTTTGGGCAATCTCAGGTGACTGAAGTGAAGGAATCAGTGGAGCAGTTTTTCTCAGCAGTGGCTGTGCTTTGCCATCTAGTGGCTGGGGCCAAAAGTGCTGTCCGAATCCTGCCTGCTCAGGACAGGCCCTGTGATCAGACCCCAAAGGCTAGGGTGGACCTAGAGAAAGAGGTTGCGACTGGGGTAATAGGGTTTTATTGGAGTCACACAGAGTATGATGGGGCTACAGGAAGTCTAGGCAAGGCGCTGTCCTCGGTGGATACCCCGAGTCAGGTGTGCAGATGTGGTGCAGACAGATTGCTCCTTAATAAATGTATACTTGAGCTATTTCTCTGGGTCCCAGACAGCTGCTCCAGTTCTCAGATTCTCTTACCCAGTGAAGAGTAGGAGACGGCCTGGGTCTCACAGCATCTCTCTCAGGGCATGACCCAGAAGTAGTATCCCTCGTGGTTAGTGAACTAGTGAGATCCAGCTAATGGTGACTTAGAGACAAAGCATTTCTGTCCTGCAACACGGCCCAAGCTCAGTGTGGTGGCTGGCCCCATGGCTTCAGGGACTGCGTCTCTTTGTTTTGTTGGTTTGACATCCCAAAGATATTCCTCACACAGGCATGGTCTTTACTGCCACCTTAAAGACATATCCTAGCCTGGTCGGTGTGGCTCAGTGGTTGAGCCTCAACCTCAGAATCAGGAGGTCACGGTTCGATTCCCGGTCAGGGCACATGCCCAGGTTATGGGTTCAATACCCAGTGTGGGATGTGCAGGAGGCAGCCAATTGATGATCCTTTCTCATCATTGATGTTTGTATCACTCTCTCCCCCTCTCTTCCTCTCTGACATCAATAAAAATATATTTGGGGAAAAAAAGACAAATCCTAGAAGCTATACATATCACTTGGATTAATGAAGTCTTGAGTCCATGTGGCCAAGTGCCCAGCTGTGAAGAACAGTCTTTTCACCAAGAAAAAGGAATGACACGCAAGCTAGTGGTGTGTCTGACCCAGCCTGGGTGGGAAGCATCTGTGGATGATCATTTAAGTCTTGAGCCCCATGTTTGCCAAATAGGTAGGACAGATGTTCTTAAACTTCTATTTGAGATCCTTTTACATTTAGAAATTAAAGCCTTCTCTCCCCAAAAAACATTTTTGTTTTATCTATAGTTGTATCATTAACAGTCTAAAACTTGAAATTATTTATTCATTTTAAAATAACAGAAAACCCATTCTATATTAACGCCTTTATAGAAAGTATTTTCCAAACCAAAAAAGTAGCATTGTTTATGCCTTCGCAAATCTCTTATGTCTGGTTTCATAGTCAGCTGGGTCCTCAGCTGTTTCTGTGTACAGTCCATTGTCATGTGTTGTTTTGGTTGAAGCATATGAAGAAAACCTGGCCTCACATACAGGGCAGGCAAGAGGAAGTTTACAATTGTGAGCACACAAAATATAGAGCTCATTCTTGTATCATTATGTATTAACTAGAAGCCTGGTGCACAAAATTCAGCCCAGCCTGAACCCTCTCAAATCTGGGACCCCTCGAGGGATGTCCTAGGATCAGGCCTAAATGGGCAGTCGGACATCCCTCTCACAATCCAGGACTGCTGGCTCCCACTGCTTGCCTGCCTGCCTTCCTAATTGCCCCTAACCGCTTCTGCCTGCCAGCCTGATCACCCCCTAACCACTCACTGCCAGCCTGCTTGCCCCTAACTGCCCTCCCTTGCAGGCCTGGTCTCTCCCAACTGCCTTCCCCTGCTGGCCATCTTGTGGTGGCCATCTTGTATGTTAGGATGACAGTCAATTTGCATATTATTCTTTTATTAGATATAATTAGATGGGATGGAGGCCTGGTGCATGGGAGGGGGCAGGCTGGTTTGCCCTGAATGGTGGGTGTTCCCTTGGGGTGTGGGGTGGCCTGAGCAAGGGGCCTGTGGTAGTTTGCAGGCCGGCCACACCCCCCAAGGACCCAAGTGGAGGCCTTGGTATCTGGGGTTTATTTATCTTCTATAATGGAAACTTTGTAGCCTTAAGTGGAGGCCAGGGCAGGCAGAAAGCTTGGCTTCCTCCATTGCCTGGGAAACCCAAGGCTTCTGCTCTCTCCGTGGCCACAGCCATCTTGGTTGGATTAATTTGCATACTTGCTCCCAGTTTGCTGGTGGGCATGGCTTGTGGGTGTAGCAGAGATATGGTCTATTTGCATATTATTCTTTTGTTAGATAGGATTGTTGCATTTTTTTTACATGAACAACTGTAAACCTACTTTTGTCCCACCCTGAATGTGATTGGAAATGGAGGGCTATGTTGATAGCCTTTGCAGAGAATTATTTTCCTTTAACACTAAAGCACAACACAACAAATGATAGTTTCTGAAAGATTAGTGGCTAAGTGGAATCTGCAACCTCATATCCACAAACTTTTCAAACTGTTAAAATCCATTTATCTGAATGCTTTTACCCAAGCTTGATTGTTGACAAGTCATGCATTGGTCATTGGGAAAACACTGGCTTACCAACTTATGTAATTCTTCCAAATGTTGACTCATTTCATTATAGCACAGGGAAAAATCACTTCTGTTAATATTACCAATCTCCTTGTAAAAATCTAAGAACCAGGAAGCTGCAAGCCCAGAATAGCGGATCTGTGTTCTGAAATCCTAACTTCCCTTTTTAGAGCATTCTTGAATGTTATTGTGGTATTGGTCACTGTCCTTGAAGTGACAGGCTCACATAGCTCATTCGGCCAAATACCAGATCTGAAAACAAAAAACAAAGAAAGCCATAGTTTGTCAGTGGTTTCAAATCAAAATGGTTCTGCCTGAATAAAGTTTGCAAGTGCTTGTCAGACAACCGTGTATTGTGGTTTGCAGCAGCAGCAACTTACACATACTACATCCCGTTTCATCACACAGGTTGTTACAGAGGCTTATTCAGGGGGAGAGATTTAATCAAATGGTTTCACCTGGTGGAAAGGATATATTCCTAAGTGAAACTGGCTCTGGCTTCCCTGGTTGGGGTTGGGGGGGCACGGGGATGGAGGTGGGGCGGCGGCTGTGAAGGCTGTCAGGACAGCAGGGGGAGCTCAGGTGTCAGCAGACCTGCCCACCATCACTCCTCAGTGACAATGCCAGCGATGAAAAAGGAAAGCGTGTCGTAGGAGGGATATGAAAATACTTTGACCACAGACTCAACCAGCTGAGTCTCAAGGACCCCCGGGTGCTCTCAGACTGCTTCGAGGGCCATGGAGGTTGAGTGTGACCAACAGATACAGGAGTGGCTCAGGCAGCCGTCTGTGCGCCTAGATTCAGGCTTGCTGAGGCTTATTTGGGGAGTGTTGGAAAATCAGGCCTTGAACTTGGATTGAGTCTTTTTTACATTTACTAGAGGCCCGGTGCACAACATTCATGCACATGCAGTGGCAGGGCGTGTCCCTCAGCCCAGACTGCACACTCTCCAATCTGGAACCCCTTGAGGGATGTCTCATCGCCTGTTGGACATCCCTCTCACAATCCAGGACTGCTGGCTCCCAACTGCTCGCCTGCCTCTACCTAATTGCCCCTAACCACTCCCCTGCCAGCCTGATCAATGCCTAACTGCTCCCCAGCTGGTCCAATTGCCCCTAACTGCCCTCCCCTGCCACCCTGGTCACCCCTAACTGTCTTCCTCTCCCAGTCTGGTCACGCCCAACTGCCCTCCCCTGCTATTCTGGTCCCACCCCAACTGCCCTCTCCTGCAGGCCTGGCCCCCCCCCCCACTGTCCTTCCCTGCTGGCCTGGTCTCCCTCAACTGCTCTCTTGCTGGCCTGGTCATCCTAACTGCCCTCCCTGTTGACTTGATCCCCCCCCCCACCCCGCAACTGCCTTCCCCTGCAGGCCTGAGTTCCCCCCAGCTGCCCTCCCTGCTGGCCTGGTCTTCCCCAACTGCCCTCCTCTGCCCACCTGGTCATCCCCAATTGCCCTCCTTTGCTGGCCTGGTCACCCCACCCCTAACTGCCCACAACTGCCCTCCCCTTCAGGCCATCTTGTGGCAGCCATCTTGTGTCTTGGAGTGATGGTCAATTTGCATATTATTCTTAATAGATAAGATTCTAAAGTCATGTTGGGGTATATTTGGTGTCTATATATGCGTTTATACTTTAAATGCAAGTCTGTCTTGAATGGGAAGAAAAAATTAAACTTTCAAATAGATAATAGAAACAGAGTGAGGAGAGGGAGAAAGAGCAAGATAGAAAATACTTTATTTCTACTTTTTCCCCAGTAAAATTGTAAGCAAGAAAATGTAGAAAACTCAATGTAAACAATAACTATATCTGGGTAATTATAAAAACAGCATCAGTTTTCTCAACTTTATACATTGAATATATATAGCTCTTATTGTCTTTCTTTTGGGGGGTATTTTTTTTTTAAGAGAAAGGAGAGAGGGGAAGAGGAGGAAGAGAGAAACATCGATCAGTTGCCTCCAGTACCTTCCCGGATCAGGGGTTGATCCCACAACCTGGGTACGTCCCTGACAGGAAATCAACGCTCCAACCAACTGAGCCACACCAGCCAGTGCAAATGTCAGAAGTGAATACGGCGTCGTTTGAAAGTTAGCAATGGCAGGATGAGGTCTTTTGCCACCTCTAATTCCATACCACTCTCCCACCTGCTTTCTGGGGAGTAAAATTCGTCTGGTGGACAAAAGAAGGCACAAAAGTAGCCTCAAAATCTTGGACTGCAAAACCTTTTGCTTTATTAGAAATTAAAATAACCCAAAAGCTATAAATCAAACTGTGAATAAATAGAAGTGGAATAAATAAATAATGGGACAGAGCATAGAAAGAGCTGTGTGTGCGCGCGCAAATTGAAGGCAGCATTTCAAGTTGGAGGAGTCATGGGTGAACTCTTGTAATGTGGGACCCGGACAGTCCATTTGGACAAAAGTTATTGCCCTTCACCCTCATTCACAAATTCCAAATATGTTAAATAAGTTAGGGATTAAAGTCTATAATGTACTAGGAAAGGTAGGACAAATTTATGGATTAAATAGACAAAACCACAGAGAAAACAGATTAATGTTTCTAAAGTTAAAACTTAAGACACCCTTAGTGGTGTCTTAAGTTTTAAGAAGGGAAGACAAGTGTCCTATAAGAAAAAATTCGTAACAGAGAGTAGAATTAATCTTCAGTACATATAAGGTTTCCTACAAGTCAAAGATAATCCCAGGGAAAAGAATATGAACAGGAAACCACCTAAGAAATAAAAATGCCAGTATTTGCATTGAAAGCCCATAATCAGTAAAGGAAAATGCAATCTGTATTTTCTTCATCTGGTTGTATTAACATAGTGAATTGCAGAACACCATAAATCGCCTTGCATTTAATTTAGTTATTGCCATACCCATCCTTCCTCACCTCCCAATTCAGAGAGACCGTGGTAATGGGCATAAAGTGATAGAGACCTGATATAGCAAAGCCACTTTAAAATGAACTTTGAGCTTTGGCCAATGGGCTCAATGGTTAGAGGGTTGGCCCATGCACTGCAAGGTCATGGGTTATGTTCCCAGTCAAGGGCACTTACCTGGGTTGCATGTTTGATCCGCAGCCCTGGTCGGGTGCATTCGGGAGGCAACCGATTAACGTCTCTCTCTCTCTCCCCTTCCCCCCTACCTTCCACTCTAAAAATCAATGGGAAAAAATCCCCTCATCTACTCTAATAGTTCAAGTGTACTTTTGGATTGTCGACTATTTTATGCAATTAATGAGTTTTCTCCCGTCTTTCTACTTGATCTTGAGCACCTCTGTCTAGGTGCTCCAGGTCTGAGTTGAAGAGCACCAGTGAGAAGAAGCCGTCGTATCTTAATTCCCTATCTAAAAGGAAGGACCTCCTGTCACCATCTTTAATCAAGAATGAGGGCTGACTTTTAGATGTTTGGCTCCTTTTAAGGTGGTCCCATGGGTCTTTCTCTGGCCTCATAAAAGAGTTGACTTATAATGTTTATCTTTTTTATATCATTTGTATTTCTTCATTTGGCATTGATAACCGAGTTCATCTCTCATGAAGTGAGTTGAGGCATTTATCTTTCCCTATGCTGTTAAACAGCTAATCCCATGTGGAAGCACTGCCAGGACGTTTGATCGTCTGTGCCCACAATCCTCTCTGCTTGTGCCTTTTTTCAGAGGGTGGGGAGGGGCTGTAGATGAGGCTGTGCTGGTAGAATCGCTCTCAATGGCAACTGGAGACCGCACCGCTCGTCCCAGCGTCCCCTCCCCACCCCCGCCTGTCCCCGTCCCCGTCCGGGTGAGTCACAGCTCCGTGCCTGTGGGCTTTTCTGCAGGATCCAGCGGGAGTCTCTGTCTGGAACACACCAGATAAAGGCATTACTTGACCTTGTGTCTGCTGTGAACTCCTGGCAACGTTGTGAAGCTAGGACCCTTCCCAAATAGTGTTTTTAAATGTAGCAAAATCCCATTAAAAGCTATATTTTAATACAATTGCTACCAAAGTGTTAAGTGTATGGTATTTTAATACGCTGAATCCTGGCGACCCTGGGAGCTTGTTAGAAATGCAGAACCTCAGGCCCTCCCCAGGTCCACTGAGTCAGTAACTGTATTTTATTTTTTGCTTTTATGAGTTCAGCTTGAGAAGTGAGGAGATAGTGGTCAAAGGGTACAAACTTGCAGTTAGAAGATGAGTACATGCTAGGGATCCGAGCTGCAGTGAGGTGACTGATGTTGATGCTGTCCTGGGTTAAATACCTGAGAGTTGCTAAGACTAACTTATATAGTCCCATCACCCAAAACAGTAACTATCAGAGGTGATGGAGCTGTGACCACAATAAGGTTAGTTCATCACTTCCCAATATACAAAGATATTAAATCATCACGTTTATACCTTAAACTTACACAATATTATATGTCATCTAGAGGTCCGGTGCATGAAATTTTGTTCATGGGTAGGGGCGCTAGGCCTGCCCAGTGATCAGGGCCAGTTGGGGCCTTCTTTCCCCCAGCTGCTGGCCAGGGCCTGCCTTCCTTCTGCACTGCCCCTTGGTGGTCAGAGCACATCATAGCAAGTGGTCAAACTCCTGGTTGGTCAAACTCCAGAAGGGACAATTTGCATATTAGCCTTTTTATTATATAGGATTATGGTATCTCAAGGTTAGGGGGCGGGGTTCTGCATTTTAATGCCACCCCTTCCAACCCCCCAGATGACTAGTATGGGCATTAGCACTGAGAAGCCCCACATTGAGTGTGAGAACCTTGTGGCTGGTCCCCTAACTCCCTTCATTATGGAGCAGTGATGAACATAAATGTTGCTTTGAGAACTGGCACATGTCTATTCACAAGGATCTCAGGTACCATTGTTAGTGTGGTCTGCTAACCCAATTCAGAACAGGAGGAAATGCTGGAATCCAGTTAGGAGTTTTAGAGACAGAAGTGTGATCACTTCCCACACAAGGTCTTTGACCCTCTGAATTTTATCTCCCAGTCCCAAATGAAGAGTCCCTGATCGGGAGTATTACAGGTCACCTGGGGCAAGAGAAATGATGACACGTTGGCTCGGAAGAGCATTTGCCTAACAGGGACTCATCAGTTGTGATGGCATCTCCCTGGGCAGAGTGAGCACACACCGCAGTCCCTGGGGCAGGGAAGCAGAATTCTTCCGGGAAGGACAGCAGACACCTCAGTAGTAAACAACTTACTTCAGGGGGCATCTGTGACACAGCAGCTTTTTACATTGTCATCGATCTATTTTACCTTGTAATTTTATATCTTCCTGGACCATCACCCATTTTATGTCTTCCAGATTTATTGGGGTGAAGTTCTGCTTGATAGTTGTGATTGACTTTGACCATCTATAGTCCCCTTTTTCTTTGCAACGCCTCTGTCCTCAACCACGTACAGCGTTACTCCCCTCCCTCCACAGGAGACATTTGGCAATATCTGGACACTTACTTGACTCTCACAACTGGGGAGGGAGGTGCTGCTGGCAGCCAGTGTGGAGGGGTCAAGGACGCTGTCAAATATGCTGGGGTATACAGGCAGCCCGCTGCAAAGAGAACCTGGCCCCAGATGGCCATAGTGCAGAGATAGAAAACCCTGGTCTGTAAGAATCCTCCCTTTTTTAAAAAAAATAGTATTTTAAAAAATGTTTTTATTGATTTTTAGAGAGATAGGGAAGGGGAGAGAGAGGGAGAAACATTGTGATGAGAAAGGAACATTGATCAGCTGCCTCCTGCAGGGCCCCCACCAGTGATTGAGCCCCAAAACCGGGCATGTACCCTGACTGGGAATCAAACCAGCGACCTCTTGGTGCATGGCTTGACACTCAACTACTGAACCACACCAGCCGGGCAGAATCTTCTCTTTTTGAGCAAACCTCCCCTTTTAACAACCAAATTTGGTTTTCTTTTTTTAAAAATATATTTTATTGAAATTTTATAGAGAGGAAGGGAGAGGGATAGAAAGTTAGAAACGATGAGAGAGAAACATCGATCAGCTGCCTCTTGCACACCCCTCACTGGGGATGTGCCCGCAACCAAGGCACATGCCCCTGACCGGAATCGAACCTGGGTCTCTTCAGTTCGCAGGCCGACGCTCTATCCACTGAGCCAAACCGGTTTCAGCCAAATTTGGTTTTCTTGATCAAGGGCTGGAATCTTCCTTTATTCCTTCTAGTTCCTTGACTCCCATATGGTTCCCTTGTTTTCAGGCTTTGTTAAGAATGAACTTAAAAGTGACAGGTTATGGCGCCTGGCCAGTGTGCCCAGTGGTTAGATGTGTGGCCCAAGTACCAAAGAGACTTAGGTTTGATTCTCCATCAAGGACATGCACCTGGGTTGCAGGTTCAATCCCTAGTTCCCACCGGGGCACCTGTGGGGGAAAAGCAATCAGTGCGTCCTCTCACATGGATGCTTCTCTCCCTTCTAATCTGTCTACAAAGCAATGGGAAAGATGTCCTGGGGTGAGGATTAACAACAGAAAAGTGACAGGCTGGTGGTTTTGATACATGGCATTCTCCCTGCCCATCCCTAGGTGGTTTATAATCTGATTTGGATTCATGAACAAAAATTGTTTGAAAATATGTCCTATAATTTTCAGGCTGACTTTTTTGAAAACCTTTTGGGAGACCATGTTAGATTCATAAAAGTTTGATTCATGTCTACTTGATGAGTTTTATCTTTTCTTTAATATGAAATTCCTAGTGGCTTTCATTATCACAATTTCTATATTAAAATTGATATTCCTGCTTTCTTTTAGCATTTTTCTAGAATGTTTTTCTATCATTTTCTATTTCTTGTCATTGTCGCTCAAGCACATTAAGCTGACTTTTTGAAATTTTTTGAAAATGTATTTTTATTGATTTCAGAGAGGAAAGGAAAGGGAGAGGGAGAGAAACATCAATGATGAGCGAGGATCACTGATCGGCTGCCTCCTGCACACTCCCTACCTGTTACCCAGGTATGTGCCCTGACCAGGAATCCAACCTTGACCTCTTTGTTCATAAGTCGATGCTCAAACCACACCAGGGAAACACACCACACCTAGCCAGGCTGACTTTTTGAAATTTTTAACAAGCAAATTTAATTCATTTATGTTTGTTGTACTTGCACTGAGTTGGATTTTTACTGAATTTTGTGTGCTGGGTTTTTTTTGTTTGTTTGGTTTTGGTTTTTAATGGTTGGTTCTTTCTTGTGGTGTAGAAGCAATACTTTCCATTTCATTACTTTCTCATATCCCACATTTCATCCACTTCCTTTTCTTCCCTCTAATGTGTATATACAATTCAAGTATGATAACCTGAGTCATCTGTCAGCTGGCTTTTCTTTTTCCACTGAATGCTAGTTCATATGTACCATTCCATGTAAGCAATTTCTGTAGAACTTTATAGATTTTATTTCCATCTTGCTACCATCCAGTGTGGTCTGAGGAGTTGTGTGCTGATCTGAACGCTTTTCTTTCTGAAACCTTTAATAGCTTACCATTCTGGGCTTCTGAGTTTGGCCACCCTTTCTAGATAAGGCATCTTAAGACCCATGACCACGTTTGGCGTTGAGAAATAATTATTTGCTCTGTTCTGTCCTACCCAATCTAGAACTAGCTGTCATATCTTTTCTTTCGCTTTCCTGTTGTAACATCCTTTTGCTAGTCAACTTACTGGAAGAGAATGGCAATAATTCTGGGAATTAAAACTGCTTTTATAACTTTAAGTTCTTGATTTGGACATTTCCAAAAAAACAAGAGTGCCTAGACAGCACAATGTAGCAGATATGGAGCAAAAATGCCTCAGTTCAAACCCCAGCTTCACCCCTGAGCAAGTTGATTTGGGCGTGTCTTCCTGGGTCTGGCTTTCCCAGGCATTTGGTTCCTGGGTGAAATCCTGTGTAATCAGACGTGATCTGTCTGCAGCGGTTGTAGGGGAGGAAAGAGACACTCGATTTGGTAGAGATGTTCTGAGCATGGGGCTCTCTGTCTCCCAGGGCAACTCTTAACTTCTTGGGCTGTTTGCATTATTTCTCTGGCCTAAGCAACCTCATTTCCTAGTAGCTGGGGGCAGGAGAACTATGGGAGGGTGGACACTGTTGCTACTTGCAGTTTGGTATACATAAGGAAGGGACCCTTCTATAACCACGCCCATGTTCCCAAATGGGATTTGGCCTGTGATTTTCTCCTTCATCTGATTTTATCTAATCTGTCCCTTTGAATTCTCCATGATCCTGAGCTGCCAATGCATGGCACACCTTCTCTCCATGTGGGCATCTGGATTTAAGTATCTTTCCATCCCGGGCATTTGGGCAGAAGGAAGAGGTAGACCCATTGTGCCCAAAGTATCATTTTGGTCAAATCTCTTTGCAGTAATCTTGATAAGAGGAACCCGAAAATCCTTGAATCTTTTATGTATTTGAAGGGGACAAACCACACAAGTGTGAATTCTGTGACAAGTGCTTCAGCCGGAAGGACAATCTGACCATGCACATGCGGTGCCACACCAGCGTGAAGCCCCACAAGTGTCACCTGTGCGACTACGCCGCCGTGGACAGCAGCAGCCTTAAGAAGCACCTGCGGATCCACTCGGACGAGCGGCCCTACAAATGCCAGCTCTGCCCCTACGCCAGCCGCAACTCCAGCCAGCTCACCGTGCACCTCCGGTCCCACACGGGTAAGTCCCTGACCAGAAACCTGGGCCCGACTTGCCAGTTTCTTAACCTTTATTTACCTAAAACACAAGCAACGTAAACACCTTGGTGGTTAAGGAAAGAAACTTGGACTCTCTGTAGTGATGGTGAAGCTTGTGGTTTTCATTAAAAGATGAAAACCCAACAGCTGGGTTTTCTAATGTGACTGCGTAGAATACAGCTGGGTGAGTATGCACTACAGCAGTCAGGAAGCAAAGGTGTATCTTGAATTATTTGGAGTATAAATTAGATGTTTCAGTCTTTTCACTAAAACTCTCATTGCATGGTTTAATCCAGAAACATGTAGCAAAAGCAGTGGAATATAACTGCAGATCACAAACTTCCGGTTCTAGGAATTGGACTTTGCAAAGAGCTTTTCCTTCCCTTCCTTGTGAAACCCCATTGAAATAACAATCGATTGATCAATCAATAGACCCAAATAATCCATCATGGCACAGAACAATGGGGATTGGGAGTCTCTTAAGAAGGTTCATAAAATGAAAATTTTCAGTGAATTCATGGAAGATGGCAAGCAGACAGAAATATGTTGTCATCTAAAATCGGGCAAAGAAAACTGTCCCAACAGACAAATGGGAGGCAGCCAGGCAGTTGGAGCCAGCCCTTACAGCCAATGTCTGGCTGGCTTGAGAGTTCTGGACTTGTAGACAGCCAGGCCCCAGAGCTCAGAGAAGCTGAGCCTATTGGAAAAATGGCCCAAACTATCCAGCAGGTAAATATCTATGGCACCTGTGTCTAATCCTTAGGCCGATCCACTCTTCCTAAGCAAAGTGTCAA
This sequence comes from Antrozous pallidus, assembly GCA_027563665.1. Classification (NCBI taxonomy): domain Eukaryota; kingdom Metazoa; phylum Chordata; class Mammalia; order Chiroptera; family Vespertilionidae; genus Antrozous; species Antrozous pallidus. The sequence goes on from CM050518.1 coordinate 9,856,097, forward strand.
CTGTGGATTATGAGTCATTTGTTGAACATGATGGTATAACTTAGAAGGCACCGTTCACTGTCTCCTAGAAGACCGTAGAACAGTGCCTTCTAAGTTGGAAAATCATTTTGAACGTAGAATTTTATATCCAGCCAAACTATCTCAAGTCTGAAGACAGAACAAGGACTCAGATTTTTTTCTAAGCCACCATTCTAGGGAAGGTACTGGAAGATAGACACTTATCATAACAAGGGAGAAATTTTTGATATGAAGTATTTGATATATGAATATCTGAATGTAGCTAGCTGGAATTGCAATAAAGGGAAATAGCAAGATAACTTGTATAGGAGGCCAAGAGAAAAAACTTAGTAAGTCAAAAACTCAGAAAGTTCATTAGAAATTACATGTAACTGCTTACATAACTAAAGATTGGACAACTTGAGTTGATGATGAGATTCTTTTTACTTAAGAAACGAACAGTATAGTCAAGAGCATGCATAAAAAAATGTGGCCCAAAATGCACCTGCAGACAAAGAGGATCAATTCAACCTTGATGCATATTATCAACTGACCCAGGTGTGGCAATGATCATGGAAGGGGGTGGACATAGTCCGTAGCTGGCTCTGATGAATATCACATACTCAGTCATAATATAAATTACTTTCACAGCAGTCCTCAGATCACGCTGTTCCGTTCAAAGTTGTTTCATTATAATGTTGATGGGAGCCTAATTCTGTTTAAATCAGTTCACCTGTGGTAAAACTGGTTTCATTGCACGCTGTTCCACCTAAGTCAAAGAGCCCATCGAATATGTTAAAAGAGGACGCAGTGGAGCTGGACTCTAAAAGTTGAAAACAGCCTTAGCCAGTTTGGCTTAGTAGATAGAGCATCCATCCACCTGAGGACCAGAGTCCCGGGTTCGATTCCAGGCCAAGGCCCATACCTTGGTTGCAGGTTCCTCCCCGGGCCAGGCCCCGGTGAGGGTGTGCGCAGGAGGCTTGCAATCTGTGTGTTTTGCTCACATCCGTATTTCTGTCTGTCTTGTCCTGTCTCCTCCACTCTCTCTAAAAAGGTCAGTGGGAAAATACCCTCAAGTGAGGATTAACTAGAAAAATAAATAAATAAAAGTTGAAAACAACTAGTTAAAGCTTGAGAATTCGCAAATGTTATTGAACTTAAATGTAAAAATAAAGCTATTCCTGACAAGAAGAGGGAATCCTCAAAACACCTCTGAAACTGATGGGCTCACAGTTGTAAGGCTGTCCTTTGGAGGAGAAAGCTAAAAGCTCAGAACCACAGCCCGCCCTGCGGGAGGACGTGGAGGAGTGAGACCGCGTCTTGGCTTAGCGTCACCACGATGACACATACAGTAGCGACCTCCCAAAGAACTAAAAACCCTTCGCAGTCCGCCAGGGGGCCAAGGAGGCTACAGCTTCTCAGTATTTGTCTCCTGCTGCCATTTCCACATGTTCCTTCTAGAAATAAAACTGGTGGTGTCCTTGGAAAAATGTGAAACTTTCGAGAGTAATGCAAGGCAATTAACTGATGTAATTTAGCTTAAACGCTAGAGTAAGCATGCTTCTAAGAGTTAGCTGGGTATGGGACATTGCACTTCTTCCTCCTTCTGTGTTCAGTTTTGAAATGTCAGGTTAAGTGAGAGTTTAGAATCGAAGCTGAAGTGTCCTCATGAAGAGTATGGGCATGGATGCCACGATGCCAGGGTTCAGATACCTGCTATTTAGGATCAATAAGTTGACCCCTCTGAGCCTCAGTTATCCCATCTGTAAAATGGGGAGAGGGGGCAATGGTACCCACTCACAGGGCTGTTGTGAGGATTCAGCAAGTTAATATACATGGTAGAGGGTGTTATTAGGAGGCTACAGGTAGCTGGAGTTCAAAGACCCAACTGTCCCTTTGCGGCCAAGTGTTCTGATGCATGTTTGGGGGAGATCTGTGTTGCCTGCCTGCTCTAATGGAAACACACCTTCCATTGCTAGGGGACACCCCCTTCCAGTGCTGGCTCTGTAGCGCCAAGTTCAAAATCAGCTCGGACCTGAAAAGGCACATGATCGTGCACTCGGGGGAGAAGCCTTTCAAGTGCGAGTTCTGTGACGTCCGCTGCACCATGAAAGCGAACCTCAAGTCCCACATCCGCATCAAGCACACCTTCAAGTGCCTGCACTGCAGCTTCCAGGGCCGGGACCGGGCGGACCTGCTGGAGCACAGCCGGCTGCACCAGGCCGACCACCCCGAGAAGTGCCCCGAGTGCAGCTACTCCTGCTCCAGCGCGGCCGCCCTGCGCGTGCACAGCCGGGTCCACTGCAAGGACCGCCCCTTCAAGTGCGACTTCTGCAGCTTCGACACCAAGCGGCCCAGCAGCCTGGCCAAGCACTTCGACAAGGTGCACAGGGACGAGGCCAAAACGGAGAACCGGGCCCCGCAGGGCAAAGAGGGGCCCCGGGACGGCGGCGCTCCGAACGTGGCCAAAATCGTGACTCAGAGGGCCTTCCGCTGCGAGACCTGCGGGGCCGCCTTCGTCCGGGACGACTCTCTGCGGTGCCACAGGAAGCAGCACAACGACCAGAGCGAGAACAAGAACTCGGACTTGGTCACCTTCCCGCCCGAGAGCGGTGCCTCAGGGCAGCCGGGCACCCTGGTCTCCGCGGGGCAGCTGGAGGCCGCCCTGGAGCCCGGCCTCTGATCACACCAAGGGGGTAGTGAGCTGCCCGGAAACCCAGGCAAGTGCTGTTCCCAGCCATTGGGTGTGGCCACCAAGCCAGACTGTCACCAGCTCTGGGCCTCCGGATGCCAGGCCGGGGGGCAGGTGCCTCCCGTCGCTGTCTTCCCTCCGGGAACCCACGAGGCAAGGTGACCAGTCGTCCCAGGGTGGGGCCACTGAGCACCGCTCCGTCCAGTAGGACCAGACGGGTCCATCTCTGGTGCAGTTATTAAACAACGTAGACTACACGACACGAAAACTAAACTGGCCTGTCCGGGGGGAAGGGTACGGTGCGGATGGGCACCCGGAGGCTCTGGAAAGCGCTAGTTCTTAACCCTGGTGGTGGGCGGTTGAAGAGTGTTCGCCTTATACGTTTTTGTATGGTTCCTTTTGTCAGTTGTCTTAAAATAAAACTCATCTGCCTAATGCAGTAAGAGGAACACTCATTTTCCTTCCGTGGACAGACGGCCGTCTGCTCTCCGCCCACCCCTCCTTCAGGGATCAGAGCTGCACAGACTCCCCAGGTCAGTGCTGCCGGGACCGGTGTGGCCTGTAGGTGGCAGCAAAGATAAGCTAACAAAAGCTCAGCCTGTGGCTGCTTTGTGCAATTCAAGGTTTGTGTAAAGAAGGGACCAGGGCTCAGTGGGCCCTCGGCTGGTTTCTGGGCCTGGGGGACAGCCTGAGACCATGTCTTTTCATCACAGGAAGCACGTGTGTGCGCACTGAACCAACCAAGAAGTGAACATCCCAGCCTCTTGTGAATGGCCGGGTAACGAGCTGAGGAGGCTGTGAACACCAGTGGCTTGTGACGGATCTAAAATGGCTTGCTTTTTTTTTTTTTTGTCCTACTTTGGCATCTTTTCTTCAAATACAATCTGTTTGATACAAGTTCTTGTGTGTCCCCGATCAGGCTAAAAATCAATGCCATTAAGACAGATTAAGTAGACCCATTCATTGGTTTCGGTAGAGTGGGAAAGGGACATGAAAACAAATGTGTATAAATTGTACAGCAGGGACTGTTTCCCTTCTGAAACAGTAAGAGGAATGTCACTTCTTTTGCTATGAATCTTGTCGTCGAAACAAACCTGATCGAATTAAGGTCTGACCTCAGGCGAGTGATGCACCCTATTGAATCCATTTATTGAAAGGATATGATGAAAATGAGGAGCCCCCCCCCCCAACGCATGATAAAGTTGATCATTGCTTCGCTTTAGATTTAGAACGTTGCTCCGGTGGCTCGGAGAAGCGTGCGGTCACCGCGTACCGGGGCGGTGTGCAGACCCCGCTGTCACCGGCTGCTGTCTGCAGGAGTCTTATCTGCACATCGCTCCTAATAACAGGAGGCTGTTGACCTCTCAAGTGGGAGCCCAGAGATCCGAATCACACGAACGTCCCTCTCCTCCCGGTGTTATCTCCCTCGGGTAAGCAGGAAAGAGCTGGCCTTCTTAGGAGGCTTTTTTCTTTAACAGCTGCGTGAGCTTCAGGTCTTAGATCTACCCTGGCCTCCCCTTGTGAGCTTGGGTTCCCAGGGCAGCCAGGATCAGTGGCCAGGGTGGGACCAGATGCTATTAAATATCTGAGGCTCCGCGGGGCCCTAAGTCTCTTTTGTGAGTAAACTCGGGTTTTAGCACAACAGCAGACATAGGCAATGAGAAAAAGAATGAGTGAGTCTGTGTTCCGATAACACTTTATGAAACAATTCGGGAAATGGGAGAAGAGACTGGCTCATCCCACTAGGATGAGACTGATAAATACACAGATTGTCACCAGATAAGATGGGAAGCAGCCATAACGGCCGAGCGGCGGCCTGCGGGTGCAGGCCAGATACGCCGTTTCTATACCCACCTCCGTTTGTGAGGCTGGTGTAGATCGGAAGGGGAGTGGATGAGTGTGTTTGTAGTTTGACTTCACTTGGATCAGGGGGTGGGTGAACTTTTTCAGCAAAGGGCCAGATAGTAAATAGGTGGGACTCTGCTGGCTTTAGTCTCTGTCAAAACTGCTCAACGCTGTCACCTCTGCTGTTGTCATTACTCTGCTTTGTAACTAATGCAGCCACAGGTAATAGGCAAGCAAATGGGGATAGCTGTGTGCTAGTCATCTGCGTCTACAAAAAGCAGGCCCTGATTTGGAGGGCCTCAGTTTACTGACCCCTGTTTGAGTGCACACAGCAGGGGAGGTGGTCCTGGTAGATGCAAGGGACAGGTGCGGTAAGAATGCTACCTTTCCTGGGTCCCTCCGAGGAAGGTGCTGCCTGTGCAGAAGATCGGGGAGTCCCAGGTGGGCACTGGGAAAACCAGTCTTTTTGATCCGGACTCAAATCAGCTATGAAATCTGCAGTGAAGAGTCCAAAAATCAAAGTGACCTCCTCTGGTGTGGCTCTTCTTACGACATTTGCTGCTTCTAAATACTATAGAACCGTGATGGCGAACCTATGACACGCGTGTCAGCACTGACACGCATAACCATTTTCGATGACACACGGCCACATGCGGTCGCATACAGAGGAGTATGGGGCCGCATGCTGAGAAGGACGTTTCATCCTCAGCTATTGCACAGCCAGGTGCAGTAGCCGAGGATGAAACATTTGCTGTAGTGTAGTGTAGACACTCTGTGCCGGAGGTCTGTAGGCCAAAACAGCAGAACTCCACAGAGTGTCCAGTTCAGGGACTTCCGGTTAGGCCATTAGGGGATCTTTGACCTCACTTCTGGCCTAGAGAGCAGCAGAATGCCCTGGGGGACACATCTCTGGGGGCCCTGTGATCGCCATTATCAGCAACCACATAACCACAGCAACCATCATCCAATCTGTTCTGAGGTGTCATGGATTTCTAATTGACCATCATTACTGAGATAACTGAGGAGGAGGCTGGGAGAGGCGAGGGCCTGTGCTATCGGTGCAGTTTCCCGTCTTTAGAAATAACGACAGCCATCTTAATTTATATAAGAAACGTCATTTTGCAGCATAGTGCATACTCTATTTCACCACTATTACTGTTGTGCATCCTTATTAATCCTATTTCTGCTTATTAACCCTGTCCTTTCCTAAAAGACCGTTATATGTGCCATCTTGTGGTCAGTTAGACTAGTTAACCTCTAATTGCCTGCAGGGCTAACAGGCTATCTAAAATTCTATCTTCTGTCACTGTCCCCTGATGGAAAACCCCAAAAATAAAAAAAACAAGGTTAAGTAATGGAAGTGTTAGTTGCAGTAGCTGACCCTTTCAAGAGTCATGGACTGAGATGTATGGTATTATAGAAAAAAACGGCAGATCATTTTGCATTCTATGTACTGAAATGGTAGTAAGCAGAACGTGGAATATAGACATTTTGAAACTAATCATTCCCAGCTCTTGAAAAAAAAGTGAGGATGAAAGGAAGCAATACATTTCCAGGCAGCTACACCTTTGTCAGAGCCAATCTAATTCCATCCTTAAATTTATAAAAGGCTCTACAAATTTAACATCTGCAAGTTTGAGCATTGCTCCCTCCATAGCTCAGCATGGGAAAGCACTCAGTGAGGGAGAATTTATTAAACTCTTCTAAGATGTGCACCAGTTCTATTTCACACTATGCAAAATAAAGATGCAATTATTAAGAGAATATCTGAGTTATCACTCAGTAGAAATATCATAAAAGACCAAATAATGAGACTGAACACAAACGTACAACATCAATTAAAAAGAGACATAAGTAATTGTAAATATGTTTTGATTTCTCTTGATGAAATTACTGATGTCACATCACATGCTCAGTTGGCCATTACTGGTCGATATTCTGATGATGGTCTCACAATGAGAGAAGAGTTGATAAAGTTAGTATCAGTGCCAACAAGTAAGTACATCAGGAATCAAAATATGTAAGGTTCTTATATAAACATTTCGTGACCTAAGCATTGATATCTCTAAAGTTGTGTCAGTGATGACAGATGGGGCACTAAACATGGTGGGGGGAAAAGTTAGATTTGTCATATTGCTTACGGAAGCTATTGGACATCTGATTGATTGTGCCTTTTGATTGCCAAGGTAGGATTCACCGACTTAACCGACTTAATGTCAGTTGTTACAAAAATAATTAATTTACTAGCTGCTCGCCCCCTTCACAAGTGAGAATTTTCTGCACTTTTACTGGAGGTTGATTCCACCTACAGTGGACTGCTGATGTACAGTAATGTAAGATGGCTGAGCCGAGGCAAAGTTCTTGAGCGCTTTGTGGAGTGCTTTGAAGAACTTGAGGTATTTCTTTAGGATAAGGATCTGGGAAACTTTTCTCAGCTCAATGATGATAAGTGGGTCAACACCCTGATATTTTTTACAGATCTCTCTGTTCATATTAATGAACTGAACTTAAGTTACAAGGTTTTGGCAAAAGTATTGACGTTATGTTTAGACGCATAAAAGCTCTTGAAAGTAAACTTAAAATTTTCAAGCGAGATGTAGAAACTGAAACTTACAAGTATTTTCCTCCAGTAACAGAGTATTTTGAGAAGGCCAGTGCAGCTGTACAAAATGAAATGGAACCCTTGCATATAAAGTACCAGCATGTTTTAGACTCGTTACTTGACCAGTTCAGTGATAGATTTAATCAATTTAGAAGCCTAGAAGAGACCATAAAAATAATTAAGTATCCGGATGTAGTAGTCTGCAATAGTTTGGGATTAAATGGTTTCCAATGGATGCAAGTTGATGATTTTGAGATGTGACTTGCAGAATTTCAAGACAGCATCTGGGCTCAGGTGTTTGTGGACTTGAGGTCAAACAAAGCTTGAGAATCTGGAAAGGTGCCGCTTGGAGAATTAAGAGGAGTGCCACTACGAACAGGAAATTTGGAGTGCCTGGAACCGATTACCAGACACTTTTAGCACCCTGAAAAAGATAGCAATGGTTTTACTCACAATTTTTCCCTCTACATACTTTTGTGAGACCTTATTCTCAGCGTTAAATAATATCAAAACCAACAAAAGAAACAGATTGACAGATGAAGTTTGTAGCGCTTGCTTGGGCTTGAGGTGTATAAAATACCAACCTTCAACTGAAGGTTTAGCCAATGAAATTCAGCAACAAAAAAGTCACTAATAGGCAGGTTAGTTAAAGAATTCCCCCTTCCACTCACTTATCTTAGATCACGGCACCCCACACAAGTTAAATAATATCAAGACCAACAAAAGAAACCGACTGACAGATGAACCAAGAAGTCACTAAGCAGGTAAGTGAAATAATTAGTTTTTGGTTTACTAAATAAAGTTATATATTACAATTATACATTTTTGCTATTTAAACTATAAATATCATGAAATTATGGTTTCTTTCCCTCAAAGTGACACACTACCCGCATTATGCTGAGTTTTTTGGCGAATTTTTAAAATATATTTTATTGATTTTTTTTTTCTTACAGAGAGGAAGGGAGAGGAATAGAGAGTTAGAAACATCGATGAACGAGAAACATCTATCAGCTGCCTCCTGTACACCCCCTACTGGGGCTGTGCCCGCAACCCAGGTACATGCCCTTGACCAGAATCAACCTGGGACCTTTCAGTCTGCAGGCCGATGCTCTAGCCACTGAGCCAAACCGGTCAGGGCTTTTGGCGAATTTTGACACACCAAGCTCAAAAGGTTGCCCATCACTGCTATAGAACATGAAGTTTCTGTTTGTCCCTGCATTTAATTTCTTTCTTAAAGAAAAAGGATGAGCCTCATTCTGTTGCCATGGTGACGAGTCCTTCTTCTGAGCCAGGCGCTATCCTGAGAACTTGGCCTGTGTTCCCTCAGCTGCTTTTAAAGGTGCCGTCCAGAGCTGGGACCCGGGGGCCACTGGCACCTTCACCCCGGGCACCGAAAACTCAGTAGCCAAGGAATAATATTTCACTGCCGTGCTTTTAAATTGACAACTGTGACCCACAGGTCAGCCACTTTGTGTTTGTAAATAATTTTATTAGAAGTTGGCTGGAGAATCAGGGTGGGGGCCCTGCAAGTGCAGGGCAGAGTTGTAGCCTATAATTAAAATTCTGGCATTTTGTTCATTGTGGGGTTTTTGTTTTGTTTTGTGTGTTGCATTGGATTTGGATTTTAGAAAATTGCGTTTAGAATTCACCTTTTTTTAAGTTTTTAAATATTGATTTCAGAGAGGAACATCAATGATGTGAGAGAATCATTGATTGGCTGCTTCCTGCAAGCCTCTCCTGGGGATTGAGCCCACAACCCGGGCATGTGCCCTGACTGGGAATCGAACCCGGGACCTCTTGGTCCATGGGACGCCACTCAATCCACTGAGCCACCACAGCCGAGCGATCGGTGAGATTTTTGACACCACTTTATATTGGCACCTGAGGGTGCTGCCTCACGCACCTTACTCTAGCCCCTCGTGAGGGCGCTCCCCAGGATGGGGTGGGCTTTAGCCCCAGGCAGTGTGGCTCCCGAATCCATATTTGTAACTCCAGGGCGGGGCTGAGTCTCCAACATAGAAATGTTTTATTAGAGTAACAGATTGATCTGAATAGGGTGGTAACAGAGCAGTCCAAAAGAACACCGTGTGTTTGAGTTAAGGGGTTGAGGAGGAAGGAGGTGAGAAAACCCTGCCTCTGGTAATAACTGGCTGATACCTGGCTCGAGATTTTACTTCAGATTCTCGGTTTCCGCATCTCTAAAATGGGCCCTTTTCAGCCGTTTGGCCAAGTGGTAACAATCAGCTGTTTTGGGCTTACCTGTCTGATCTTTCCTCATTTCTTGTTTTGTCTGGGGAGAGGGTGGGTGGGAAGGAACCAGTAACTGGTACTGTGGCCATGTGACATTGGGGATCTGTGATGAGCGTAAGTGGTATTTCGAGATCTGTGTAACGACCAGGATGTTATACAGAAATACATCTAGTTTGCCGGCTAAATCACAGGTCCTGCTAATGCTACTGTGGGTTGGTGCCCACATCCAGAATGGACAGAATTGCTCAGTTTCAGGTAGAAGCTAGTGAAATAAAGAACATTTTCTTTCTCATCCAAGCCCTGACCCTAAGTTGGGACCTCCAATGCTAAAGGAATTTTGGGGGTCTGGTTTTCTTGGTAAAATTTGAATTTGAAGTTGCTTCCATCTTAACTAGATCAAGTAGTGCCAGCATTTGAACACTAACCGCCCCCCACACTGTCACCAAAACAGATTTTGCATTGGGAGGATCACCTGTGAGGCTCTGTGTGTACAGCCTTTTTCTGATAACGGCTCATCGATGGCTCGATCCTCGCGTTCGTGTGTGGGACGGTGGCCTCTAGAAAAGACATCATATGTTTGCTCATCAGGCTGAGGCTCTCCGGGAGCGCTGCCTGTGCATGGTCTTCACGCTGTGACCTGTGTTCACGAAGGCTCATTTCAAATGCCACCTCCTACCTTGGCTCCACAGAAGTACCGCCTCTTCTCCCAGAGCAGACAGTTCTCATTAGACCCTGTGTGTGTGTGTGTGTGTGTGTGTGTGTGTTTGGGGGGGGGGGGTGCGGGGGCGTAGGAGGGAGCATTGTTTGTTACCGTCCTGAACATCTCACTCCCCTGCAGCCACTCCACCGGGGTGCAGACCCCAAGTGCTCAGTCTGTGCTGCGTTCTGTGGACGTAGAGGTTCTCCCAGATGTGTGTGAGACAGCAACATGACAGCTGTTGCCATCGGGAATTTCTAACCCGTCTCCGTGGTTCTGCGGTCTGAGGTCACAAACCCCTCCTAACGCTGAGCGGCTGTGGGTAGGGAGGTTGGCTAAAACATTAGAGATAAGCCACTTTCTGGTATTGAAAGTGTTCTGTCCTTAAGAACTGTCAATATTTTAACATAACTTTGATTTCTCATTACAAAAGCAATACGTGGTCACTGGAAGGAAGGTAGAAAAGCAACATAAAAATGAAAACCTGCCATCCAGCCGTTGCTGCAGCTGCAGCTCGAGCAGCTCCCGCTACGGGCAGATCAGGAGCTTCCTGCTGTAAGTGCTGAGATGAGGTGTGGCCCAGGAGCCCAAAGGCTCAGTCAGGATGCTTGGGGTGAATTCTGGCTCTGTCATTTTTTAAAAATATATTTTATTGATTTTTCACAGAGTGGAAGGGAGAGGGACAGAAAGTCAGAAACATCGATGGGAGAGAAACATCGATCAGCTGCCTCTTGCACACCTCCAACTGGGGATGTGCCCGCAGCCAAGGTACATGCCCTTGACTGGAATCGAACCTGGGACCCTTCAGTCCTCAGGCCGACGCTCTATCCACCGAGCCAAACCAGTTCGGCTGGCTCTGTCATTTTATTTGCTGCGTGACTTTGGTCCAATTACATAAGACCTCTGCGCCTCATTTTCCTAACCTAAAAATGGAGATCATCCGAGTGCCTGCCTCCCAGAATTGTTATGCAGATTAAAAAAGAGCTAGAAGGGTGCCTGGCACGTAATAAGCCCCAGATCCAGAGCCAGCTAATTAGAATTTTTAAAAATATATTTTTATTGATTTTAGAGATGAACGGAGAGGGAGAGAGAGAAACATCAATGATGAGACAGAATCATTGACCGGCTGCCTCCTACACACCCCCTACTGGGTATGGAGCCTACAACCCAGGCATGTGCCCTTGACCAGAATTGAACCTGGCACCTTTCAGTCCGCAGGCAGATGCTCTAACCATTGAGCAAAACCAGCCAGGGCTAGAATTTATATTTTTTAATGAATAGTTATTAATTACAAATAATTCTCAATTACTCATGTCTATGAGGGTGTGCAGGAGTTTCCTTAATCCCCAAATCATGTATTTGTGACTTTTATCCTTTCTGGTCAATTAAAAACGTGCCTATACTTTGAAGATAAAGGGACATAAGAGAGAGAAGTGAACAATGGAGCAGAAGTCATCTGTTCATTATTAACAAAACTGAACCCCATAGTTGTGGCGAGCTGGCCTGGCCATGGCTGACTCAGCTCCAGGGCGCCTCCTGTGCTGCCCGCTCCACCAGGTTCGGTGAGCCTGAGGGGGCAGTGAGGGACTGAGAAAAGACAGACAAGAGAAGAAAGCTGGGTCTGGGTGGGACGCTGTCCCCTCTGATGGAGAGCTAGCGACAGCACCACGTACCACAAGCCGTGTCTTTATTTTACAGCCAGACGCCACGACGCAAAGCAAGGGCGTGGTCAAGATGTTGACAACATTCTCGTGGGTTTCGAGCCCACTCAGTTACTTGCACCTGAACCCTATCAAGCCCACGTCACTCAGACACGTGGGCCACATGTTCGGACCATCGGTTCAAGCTTACAACTGTAGCTGTTGGCTGTAATTGTGCTGGGAGGGCTCTGCCGTCCAAGCTGGGACTCGCATGTGGCCATGAGAGGACTGTGCCCTCTCATTAGGCTGTGGCTTGAACCTGTCCAAACACTGTAGCCGCACCCCACACACAGATGGGGGAGAGAATTCGTATGCGCTGCTAGAGGGAGGCTTATGGGAGAGCAATTTAGTGATACCACTAAAATATAAGCTGCACGCTCCCTGTGGCTCATCGATTCTGCGCACAGGTTTTTCTCCCATGGCATGAATTTGATGGAGTATTCAAATGAGTGTGTGCCTGGATGTTCAGAGCAGCCTTGTTTGTGAGAGCGGTTAGCAGGAACCAACCAGCGTTTCCGTGAGTGTAGGGCTGGTCAAGTTCGCCGGTGTGAGGTTCTACGCCGCCGTGAGAGAAACTGCAAGCAGGAAGTCCAAATGAGTGAGCGAATTAATCAGGCTTTATCCGGGCGGGTTCACAGGCTCGGGGGGAATGGAGCCAGGGAAGCCGCGCCCTGTGGCTGGGGCCAGGGGAAGGGGAAAAGAGGGGACCCAGCCGGACCGCCTCCCGGACTGCCTGGGAGAACAGTCCGGGAGAAAAGGTGCCACGTGGCGCACCAAGACACCTTTTAAGGGGCCGGAACAGGCAGGGGTTGGGCCCAGGGCGGAATGGGAAGGGGTGGGACACAGGGCACTCTGGTATGTGATTGATTGGTGGCTCAATGTCTCTGTCAATTGCATCATAACTCCGCCCACCAGTTGGGGGGGGGGGGTACCTATCAGCCGGTGACCAAAGAAACGCAAACGCCTGTTTGTTGCACGTGTGTTGACATGGGGAGTGGTTGAAGGTCAATCATTAAATGAACAAAAAGTAAATTGCATTGCTTTGTTCAGTACAGTCCCCGCTTATGTTTACAAAATGAAGGTATGTGTATGGACATTGTCTCAAAGGATACTAAAGAACTTGAATGGTAGCCATTTCTGATAAGTGAAGGAAATGTAGGGAGACGAGGAAGTCTTCTATACGTTAGTAGCTCTGCACACAAATCCGTGCACCAGTAGCTCGCCAGTAGCTGGCTACTGCCCTCCAGTAGCTCTCTGCCTGCTGCCCTGCACTCCTGTAGCTCCCCTCCCCCGCCTCCCCCCATAGCCTGCTGTCCTGCCCCCTCCTGTGGTTCTCAACAGCCGCTGTAGCTCCCTGCCCGCCTCCTGCTGATCCATGTCCGGTAGTTACTCCTCAGTTGCTATGCTTCACAGCGTAACGACCATTTGCATATTAAATCTTTATTATATAGGATACCCTTCTGTATTTAGTAGATGATTAAAATAGCTTTATTTTCCTGCCAGGTTCCCACTCATTCTGCCAGTTTATTCACTTTGATAACCATGTTTTAAATATGTACGATACTTTCATTTTAATGTGAAAAAGTTCTTGGAATTTGAAAATTCTGTGAACATCTCTCATTTTTACATCAACTCTCACTTCTCTACCTACCTCCCCCCTTTGCACGTTTTAACCCCGTTTTTTGCCGGTCTCCAGAAACCCCGGGTGCCGTGCTGAAGAGGGTCCGCTGAAGAGAGTCCGCTGAAGAGAGTTCTTCACAGATCAGGTTGTGGATTGCACCACCTCTTCTCTCCCAGCAGGAGCCTGGAGGGGTTGATGGCTCCCACGTTTCTCTGCTCCCCTCCAGGATTCTAACTCGGAACAAAACCAGAACTTATTCACTTAGTTCACACAGTAGGCATTTCAGCAGCTGACCTTTTGGATTGCCCCTCGTTCCATCCACAACTTACCTTCCACTCCGGTGCTTGTCTTCAATAAAACATTCCCAAGAACATCACCCCCAAGAACAAGTAACACTGGTATTTTCAGGCCAAAAGAAAAAGTTCATCTTAATTATAATAAGTCAGTTATTTCTATCATATGTTAAATTCATGCTTGAAGAACATTTGGAAAATACAAAATAAAGTAGAAAAGTAAAATTGGCACCAGGCCTGCATGGCTCAGGGGTTGAGTGTTGACCTACACACCAGGAGGTCACAGTTCATTTCCAGGTCAGGCACATGCTCAGGATGGGGCTCGGTCCCCGGTGTGTGGCATGCAGCCGGCAGCCAATCGATGATTCTCTCTCATCATTGATGTTTTTCTGTCTCTCTTTCCATCTCCCTTCCTTGCTAAAGTAAATAAAAATATATTTTTTAAAAAGACAAGTAAAATTATCTACAACCTAGTCCCAAACCCATAGGCAACAGTTGCTAGAGTATTCCTCTATTAGTCTTTTGCTTGACTAAGTATGTTTTTATTTCATTATCTAGCATATGTTAATGTATGCACTTTGAAACCTAATATGGCAGTACCCCATCTTGCCATATACAACTTATAAACATAAGTTGCCTCTCATTATTTTCAGTGGACATTTGGGTTTCTTCTAGTCATTTAGAATTAAAAATAATGCCACATCTGTCATCTTAATGGGTGCATCTCTTTATGTAGGAATATTTTCTTCACATGGATTCCTGGAAATAAAATGACTGGATCAGAGTTCGTGGACATTTTTAAGGCTCTTGCTAAATGTTGCCAAATTGCTTCCCATAAAAGTTGCGACAATTTGCACCCATCAGCAATGCAGAATGGCAAGTATCCTTTCCCCTTCTCCAAAACCGGTATTATTATTAAGTGCTGTGTAGTTTAGATAAGCTACTTACCTCTATTGCATCAGTAACTCCTAATGGCATTCGTAGAGGAGCTTTGAAAACACCCATACATGGCGCAGTGTGGCTCCGGGGTTGAGCGTCGACCTATGAACCAGGAGGTCACAGCTGGCTTCCTGGTCAGGGCACAGGCCTGGGTTTCGGGCTCGATCCCCAGTGTGGAGTGCAAGAGGCAGCCAATGATGTTTCTCTCTCTCCCTCTCCCTTCCTCTCTGAAAACAATTAAAATATTTTTTTAAAAATAAAAAAATGTGCATAGTTTAGTGTATATTAAATGTATAGTATATTAAATAAAGAATGTATAGTATATTAAATAGAATGTAAAAAAAAATACCAAGGTGTCACTATGCAAATATAAAATCTACCAACCCACCCTGGCTGGTGTTCTCAGTGGTTAGCGCATTGGCCCACTCACAGGAGGGCCACGAGTTCGATTTCTGGTCAAGGCACGTACCTGGGTTACAGGTTCAATCGGACCCCGTTGGGGCACACGAAGGAGGCAACCAATCGACGTGTCACTCTCACATCAATGTTCCTCTCTCTCTCCCCCCTCCCTCCCACTCTCTCTAAAAAATTCATTGGGAAAAATATCCTTGGGTAAGGATTAACAGCAGCAACAATAAAACATAAATCCACCAAACCCTGTACCAGCAGCAGAGTAAGCACTGTGTAGACATAAAATCATTTGACATTTCACCACTTTGTTCAACATGTAGTTATTGCAGTAAGCAGCAAAAAAGGAAATTATTTAAAATCTGGCCTTTTCGCCCCAAGAATGGCATTTATCCCGTGGGCCTCCATTTGCTTCGTCAACATTAAATAGTGTCTGTGTGTAAATCTCAGGGCCCCTCCAATGCGGAACTTTCGCTGGACAGTGATGCTCATGGCTGTGGGCACAGTTGGTGCTGGGTGCTGACTCTGCTGGGAAATTGCCCATCAGGAAACCATTTTCAATTGATTATATTTCATTGCTAATAGCCTCAAAGACCGTTTCTACTCCTATAATGAAATGTCGTTCTTGAAAGTTGAACAAAGTGATCAAGGAAATGGGATGGGGATGGGTGCCACGCAAAAAACTGAATACACAGCTTTTCCCGGATTTTCAGTAACTCTGAGGGCAGCCTAAAAATGGGAAATGTGCAGCAGTTGACAAAGCTGCATATGTCAGAAAATGAATGGGCGCCTTGGGAATGGATGGGGGAGAATGAGGGAGGCAATTACATAAAACTTTACATAGTTGAAAGGAAGGAAAAGTAGCTTAGTTTAGGAACAGCTAAAAATGAGTGATATGAATAATCTGTTAATGACTAAAGGCATAAGAGAGAAAAAATAAAATTAGAAAAGGGCATAAGAGAGCTGGAAGATTATATGCAGTTTGCTGATTTCGTTTTTGAAATAGAGAATCCTGGCATTCAACATCATTGTTTTTATAGCCGTAGAGTGGGATTCAGTATAATCTTCGAAAAACTAGAAGAACAAAACCTCCAGTGTCATCATCTTGCCTCCAAAAACCTGTAATGATGCCGTAGCTTTCAGAAGATTTTATTGCCAAAACACTACGTAGAAAACAGGAGAGTTGATGCTGTCAGTTCAGAAGTGTTTTTCTGAGCACATACTATGTGCCTGGCATTGTGCAAGACACTGAGATGCAAGACAGACATCGCTATATGATTTTATTCCTTTTAACTGGTTGTCTTTATTTTATTATTATAAAAAATACATGATCATTTGTAAAAGATTTAAATCTTATAATTTAAAAAGAGGAAGATGGGGGAACAATTCAATAGATGTGGCTGGAGAACCTGTTGAGTTGGAAAGAAAGTTATATAATTCCTACTTTAGTTGCAAAAAATAAATCCTGTTACTACATAAGTAACAAAACCTAAACAAAATGGACAGCTGTGGGAGAGAATATGGAAGAGTACATTTATGACTTTATTCAAAAGACACAAAAACCACCAAAGAAAGAAATCTGACAGCTCCACATTGAAAACACCAGTAACAGTAAATGAATCACATTCAGCATGAACAAAGAACGCTTTCCAACTCAAAAGTAAAGGACGAGCAATCCAACCGGGAGAAGCTTGGGGGAAGGCTGTGGACAGAGATATGGGCATGTTTGCCCCAGGGGTTAGACCAAGCCTGACAGCCACCCTCTCCACTATGTTCCCCTCTCTCTCTGTCTCTCTCAGTTCTCCAAGCCTGCCGACATTTTTCTACCCCAGGCCCTTTACACATGCTGCCCTGTTTGCTTGGAATGCTCTCTGCTCTCTTCCCAAGGCTAACTCTTTTTGTATCTTGAGATCCCAGATTGAAGGGTACGTATGCTCTTGGAGAGTTCTTCCCCGACTCTTCCTGTGTTAAATCAACCCCCCCTTTTATCAGACTGTGTTTTAGTTTCTCAAAGCTAAAGGGCTGTGTTGTTCTTGGTCGCATCTCTGGCATTTAGAACAGCGCCTGGCACCCAGAGGTGCTCAAAACACAAAACAGCTGGCAAATATTTCACCTGCCTATGTACTGGATTGATTGATTGATTGATTGATTGACTAATTGATTGCTGTGCTGCTTTCTGTATCCTATAAACTCTTTTCAGGCTGAGCTTAGGACTCTGTCATTTATTGCTTTTACCTTTCCCCTAAAAAGAGCCAGGAGTATCGTAAGAATGCAGTAAATATTTGTTAAACGAGTAAATGAATGAACCTCACACATTTAAAAAACAAAACCACATTATTGTGGCTAGTAGGTACTGAATAATCAATGGGACCTGTACATGGCAGACGTTTCCTTGTATAAAGTACTTCCTGTTGTCCGTTCACTGTCTAGACGTCGCATATTGCTGTGTGACTCGATTTGGAAGGTCCCCTCGAGTGTAGGACCAGCAGCGCGGCCAGTTCTTGGCCTCACCTTCAGATGTCACTAAGTGCCTTGTCTATGGCGTCCGCTGGCTGGTGGTGACAGAGCAGGGCCGTCCGGCCGGAAGGGAGTAAATGACCTGATGCTAGGAACAAATCTCCCACTTCCTCCAGCGCCTGGCAGATAAGGTGACAGGGTGCCAATATGCCTGACTTTGCAGGACGCCCATTAGCACACCTGCTACCCAAGGAACCTCCCATGCAGCCAGAACCTTCCTAAGTCAGGCCAGCCCAGGAAACCATGTCGTGTTTGACTCTGTGCTGCGGGCCCACCTCTGTCCCTCAGCGCCCCGGGGTAGGCTTCCTATGGCCAGCGATGTCTCTGCCCTCGAGTCATGGGGAGCTGGGACAACAGGAAAGAAAGAATTAAATGTAATAGAAAACCCTTCAGGCAATGTGATATTTGGGATTAGATCCCAGAGCAGGAAAAAAGGACATCAGTGGGAAAACTGGTAAAATACCAAAAAATGTCTGGTTTAGTTACCAGAGCTGCACCCTGTTAATGTCTTCGTTTGTTAGGAGCTGGGGGAAGCATCTGTGGAGTTCTCTGCATGGCCTTCCCATAGTCTGAGTTGTTTTAAAGTGTGCAAGACGGTGGTGGCGTAGATGGTGTGGCATATATTGTAGGATTCCGAAGGCAATGAGTGAATTCCTGAAACCAAGTAGACCTGGGAATGAAAATTCCCACCCTTTCCCAGCTCTGCGACGTTGGGCCAGGGGCCTCTCAGAGTCCCCGTTTCCTTATTTGTAAAAGTGTCCGCTCTGCAGGGTTGTGATGGCTCCAGGAGATAGCGTACGTCATGTGACACACCTCCTGCTATGGTGCCTGCGCAACACAGGCTCCCAGTAAATGCTGGCTTTGCCCCGTCCGTCATTTCGGGAAAGGGGATGACCAGCTGCACTGGAGTATTGGGAAGATGAATAATGAGAAGTGATATGTGTACCAGTCATGGAGGTTGGCCAGTGCTAATTAGAAAAGCAGGATGGGGGATTAGGGTCCCCCCTGAATGTCAGCCACGAGAGTCCACTTTTATCCGTTTTTAAATCTAAGAAAGGTATTTCTTAAGCTATTGAAAGGAGGCATGCTTCCAGTGAAACTGGTCTTAAAAACTTGTGTTGTTTTCCAAGCTAAACCCAGAGAGGAACAAAGCAGTATTTCTGAAGGTTATTTACTGCAGCCAAAAAAGACTGGGAACGGCCTAAATGTCCCCAGGTAGGGAGAGGCCTCGCTGGGTAACTGATGGTCATTCATTCTGTGGCATTCTCTAAAGGCATTAAAAAAATGTAAAACAGCCGGGTGTTACTCAGTGGTTGAACATCAAACTATGAACCAGCAGGTCATGGTTCGATCCCCAGAAAGGGCACGTGCCCGGGGGGTGGTCCGATCCCCAGTCAGGCGGTGCAGGCGGCAGCTGGTCAGTGATTCTCTTTCATCTGGCTCCCGGGCCCCGGCTTCCCTCCCAGCCCTGACTTCGTCCTGAAGGTCATCCTTAAAGACGTCCGGTCTAATTAGATCCCATATTACACTTTATTATTATAGATGTAAAGTATATGGTGTGTGGGTGTACATAGATACTGATAGGACAGGGTCATATATGAAGATACATAAGCAAAAAGTATGGTGCAGAATGTACATACAATATGCTACCATTTGTGTGTTTAAAAGTGTGTGCTTGTTTAGATATTCATCCACTATCACTGGAAAGATCCTGATAATAGTTGCTACTTGATCAGCATCAAAGAAAAGGACCGTTCAAGTCATATCCATCTTCTTAAAGAAGGCGTTATTGCCACTGAGACCGGTTTGGCTCAGTGGATAGAGCGTCGGTCTGCAGACTGAAGGGTCCTGGGTTCGATTCCGGTCGGGGGCATGTACCTTGGTCGCGGGCTCCATCCCCAGTAGGGGGCATGCAGGAGAGCTGAACAATGATTCTCTCTCATCAGTGTTTCTGACTTTCTATCCCTCTCCCTTCCTCTCTGTAAAAAATCAATAATATATATATATTTTTAAAATGTTATTGCAATAAAATTTCACTTTTTAACCAGCTGGTGGCTCAGTTGGTTGGAGGGTCATCCCGTACACCAATAAGGTTGCAGGTTCGATCCCCAGTCAGGGTGAGTACAGGAGGCAACTGATCGGTGTTTCTCCTCTCTCTCTTTCTCTCCCCCTCTCCACCTCTCCACCTTCCCTCTCTCTAAAATCAATAAACATATCCTTGGATGAGGATTAAAAAAATTTGTTATTGTTTAGGATGGTTAACCAGCAGTTAGGTCATACTAATTTCTTTAATATGATGTTGAACTGTTTATTATGGAAAATTTCAAACATAAACAGAGGAGAATCTCAATGCTTCTGTCTGCATCCGTGACCCAGCTTCAACAGTTATCAAACTTCTGTCATTCTGATCTTGCAGTGCATTCAGCTTGTTTTCATCAATGACTTAAAAATGTTTATTGTAGCCTGTGTGGATCAGTGGTTAGAATGTTGGCCCTCAGACTGAAGGGTCCCAGGTTTGATTCCAGTCAAGGGCACATACCAGGTTTTGGGTTTGCTCCCTGCCCCCTGGTTGGGGCATATGCAGGAGGCAACCAAGTCAGTGTGGCTCTCTCACATTGATGTTTCTCTCTCTTTTTCTCTTTCTCTCTTTCTCTCCTCCCTCCTTCTTCTTCTTCTTCTTCTTCTTCTTCTTCTCCTCCTCCTCCTCCTCCTCCTCCTCCTCCTCCTCCTCCTCCTCCTTCTCCTCCTCCTCCTTCTTCTTCTTCTTTCTCTCTCTCTCTCTCTCTCTCTCTCTCTCTCTCTCTCTCCTCTCTCTCCTCTCTCTCCTCTCTCCTCTCTCTCCTCTCTCTCCTCCCTCCTCCTTCTTCTTCTTCTTCTTCTTCTTCTTCTTCTTCTTCTTCTTCTTCTTCTTCTTCTTCTTCTCCTCCTCCTCCTCCTCCTCCTCCTCCTCCTCCTCCTTCTTCTTCTTCTTTCTCTCTCTCTCTCTCTCTCTCTCTCTCTCCTCTCTCTCCTCTCTCCTCTCTCTCCTCTCTCTCCTCCCTCCTCCTTCTTCTTCTTCTTCTTCTTCTTCTTCTTCTTCTTCTTCTTCTTCTTCTTCTTCTTCTCCTCCTCCTCCTCCTCCTCCTCCTCCTCCTCCTTCTTCTTCTTCTTTCTCTCTCTCTCTCTCTCTCTCTCTCTCTCTCTCTCTCTCCTCTCTCTCCTCTCTCTCCTCCCTCCTCCTTCTTCTTCTTCTTCTTCTTCTTCTTCTTCTTCTCCTCCTCCTCCTCCTCCTCCTCCTCCTCCTCCTCCTCCTCCTCCTCCTTCTTCTTCTTCTTCTTCTTCTTCTTCTTCTTCTTCTTCTTCTTCTTCTTCTTCTTCTTTCTCTCTCTCTCTCTCTCTCTCTCTCTCTCTCTCTCTCTCTCTCTCTCTCTTTTTCCGTCTTTTCTACTCTGAAAAGCAGTGTAAAAATATCCTCTGGTAAGGATTGAAAGGAAAAAAAAGATGATAATAGTAACTCAGTTCTGATCAAAGGAAGTTAAAAAGTTTTTTTTTAATTTATATATACACTAGAGGCCCGGTGCATGAAATTTATGCATGGGGAGGGCAGGGGGTGTCCCTCAGCCCAGCCTGCACCCTCTCCAATCTGGGACCCTTCGAGGGATGTCTGATTGCCTGTTTAGGTCCAATCCCAGTAGGATCGGGCCTTAATAGGCAGTCGGACATCCTTCTCACAATCCAGGACTGCTAGCTCCAAACTGCTCTTCTGCCTGCCTCCCTGATTGCCCCTAACTGCTTCTGCCTGCCAGCCTGATCACCTGCTAACCACTACCCTGTCAGCCTAATTGATGTCTAACTGCTCTCCTGCCAGCCTGCTTGCCCCTAACTTCCATCCTCTGCTGGCCTGGTCACCCTTAACTGCCCTCCCCTGTAGGCTTGATCACCCCCAACTGCCCTCCCTTGCAGGCCTGGTCCCTCTCAACTGCCCTCCCTTGCAGGCATGGAACCTCCCACTGTTCTTCCTTGCTGGCCATCTTGTGGTGGCCATCTTGTGTCCACATGGGGGCAGGATCTTTGACCACATGGAGGCAGCCCTCTTGTGTGTTGGAGTGATGGTCAATCTGCATATTACTCTTTTATTAGATAGGATAGAGGCCTGGTGCATGGGTGGGGGCTGGCTGGTTTTCCCTGAAGGGTGTCCTGGATCAGGGTGGGGGTTCCCTTGGGGTGTGGGGCAGCCTGAGCAAGGGGTCTGTAGTGGTTTGCAGGCTGGCCATGCCCCCCAGAGACCCAAGTGGAGGCCCTGGGATCTGGGATTAATTTATATTCTACAATTGAAACTTTGTAGTCTGGAGCAGAGCCAAGCCTTCTGCTCTCTCCATGGCAACAGCCATTTCTGTTTGAAACTTTGTAGCCTAGAGTGGAGACCTAGGCTAGGCCTGCAGAAGTTTGGCTTCCTCCATCGCCCAGACAACCTTAGCCTCTGCTCTCTCCAGCTCCATGGCTGCCGCCATTTCTATTGGGATTATGTATCTTCTATAATTGAAGCTTTGTAGCATTGAGTGGAGGCCTAGGCTGGCAATGGCAGGCAGAAAGCTTGTCTTCCTCCATTGCCAGGGAAACCCAAGCCTCCCTCCTGCTCTCATTGGCGGCAGCCATTTTGGTGGGGTTTATTTGCATAATTTGCTCTTGATTGGCTGGTGGGCATGGCTTGATTGGAGATACAGTTAATTTGCATATTACTCTTTTGGTAGATAGAATTTTATGCTAAGAAAGTTTGATAAGGGTGGTCAATAAAAGACTTAGCCTCCCCTCAAAAAAAATATTACATAAATATAAAATTCTATGGAAAAATAGAATTAAAGTACAGACTTAAGGAGAAAAGCTGCTTCAGTAATGATTTCCATTTTCAGTTATGTATTATTTAAACGGATAGCAGTGGAAATCCAGCATACTTGGTATTTAGATCACTTTGAATGCTTTAAGAGATTATGTAACAAACAATTACTAACCCCAGAATTCTCTTGAGCTATTTAAATATATGAAAGCCTTTTAGATACCAACTTTCAAACATGCATGGGAGCACGCTCCTGAAAACCAGTGGAAGTGCAGTGAAGATCTCTGAAAAGGTCTAACCTTCGTGGCGGGGCCGAAAGCAGACGACCGTGCAGCCCGGAGGCCACTCTGCCAACCGGCAGGACGCTGCCGAGCTCCCGTCCCGGCAGGTCAGTGGCAGCGTGTGAATGTAGCCTGCTCGCTCTTTTCTAACCTGGTCACCTGCCCCTCGTCCGCCTCTGTCACTGCTTCAGTAATTGTTCAAAATGAGGAACTAGTGATCAAAACGCTTCAGAAGTAAGCACAGAAGGCTGATGGTGGTGGCGTGGGGAGCCAACCTCGCCTAAAGATGTGCGTTCCCTCCAGACGCGCTTTTTCGTTTTCAAGCTTGGATTATCTCTCAGTGTGATTTTTTTTCACATAAAAACCAAGTCGGCATTCTCTTGAGAGAGCAGACATCTTGGTCCCCTTCCCTGCATGTTGGTAAGGGCGGTTCTCTTCGGGAATGGGCGCCAAGGTCGCCGAAGGCTCTGCCACTTCCTGGCATCTCGGCCTCTGCCATCTGTTCTGGTCCCACTCGTTGTTGTTTAGTCTCCCCTGTAGTCATCCTTTCAACAGGGGCCACGGGGACCCCTGCCCTGGACGCCTCATTTCCCTGACTCTGAATAGAAAACACACAAAGGTATTAAGAATCACAGGCAACTCTGCCCTCTCAGTGTCCGGTATTCAGTGGTGGCATCGTCCCCCTCGTGGCACT
Organism: Antrozous pallidus; assembly: GCA_027563665.1. Taxonomy (NCBI): domain Eukaryota; kingdom Metazoa; phylum Chordata; class Mammalia; order Chiroptera; family Vespertilionidae; genus Antrozous; species Antrozous pallidus. Next base: position 9,879,446 of record CM050518.1, read on the forward strand.
ACACATCCGCTCTGACTGACATGGTCAGGCCCCCGGGACACTTCACATCTGGGTCCTCTGCTTGCAAATCGAAAGGCACGTGCTTCTGGATGCCTTGGCTTGGTCCCTGTGCTGCCGCTGACAACGGAATCGACTGCGTCTCTCCCGAAGCAGGCACGCATCGGACACTTGGATAGCCAGTCTCCCTCGCAACACTTTCTTGTCTCATTGTCTCAGTTCACTATCCAAAGGGGGTACAAAGAGCACGCTGTTGGTGCCAGGCCCTCCTGGCAGGTAAGGAGCATTTTGTGGTATTAGATTATTGCCATCACTCTCAGGTTTGCTTATCGATTGGTCTTGAGTAACATGTTTAGATTCTTTACATTGGCAACGGGATGAGGACTGAATGCTGGAATTGAAAATAGTCTTATTTTTTATAACAAATATTCAATGGGATGTAGCTGAAACTTTTAAATATCTATGTTTTAGTTTTGTTTAGATAATTTGAGTATAACACTTGATATCAATTATCATTTGTATTTTACCTTTCCATCTTAAATAATTTTGAGTGTTTTTAGAAGAAAAAGAGTTTCAGGTTTTTTTTTTTAATTCTTCTTTTTAAATATATTTTATTGATTTTTTTACAGAGTGGAAGGGAGAGGGATAGAAAATCAGAAACATCGATGAGAAAGAAACATCGACCAGCTGCCTCTTGCACGCCCCCTACTGGGGACGTGCTTGCAGCCAAGGTACATGCCCTTGACCGGAATCGAACCCGGGACCTTTCGGTCCGCAGTCTGATGCTCTATCCACTGATCCAAACCGGTTTCAGCAAGAGTTTCAGGTTTTTAATGTTTGTTGTTTTTGTTTGTTTTTTTCAGAGAGGGGGAGAGAGAGAAATATAGACGTGAGAGAGGAAGGGAGAGGGCGAGAGAGAGAGAAACATACACATGAGAACAAAACATCCATCACTGCCTCCTGCTTGTCCTCTACCAGGGACTGAGCCTGTAACCCGGCACATGCCCTGACTGGGAGCAGAATCTGCAGCCTTTCGGCGCATGGGACAACACCCAACCAGCTGAGCCGTACTGGCTGAGGCTAGAACCAATATCTTAAAACATTTATGAAGTATTTTTTTAACATTTACTTTTTTAATGAATATATGTTCAAACTTTCATATTTTGAATATAATTGCTTTTGACTTTTTTTCATCTCTTAGATGATTATCATCAGTGTCAGGGGTTGACAGTGAACGATTTTATTTCTGGCAGCCTGAGGCAGCGGTTCTCAACCTCTGTAACGCCTCGACCCTTTTAACACTGTTCCTCCTGTTGTGGTGACCCCCAACCATAAAATTATTTCCGTTGCTACCTCGTAACTGTAATTTGGCTACTGTTATGAACTGTAATGTAAAGATCTGTGTTTTCCGATGGTCTTAGGCGACCCTGCTAGCGGTTCTCAACCTGTGGGCCGCTGCTGTAGAGCCCAAGACCGTCCGAAAACACAGTTATTTACATTGCGATTCATAACAGTAGCAAAATTACAGTTATGAAGTAGCAACAAAAATAATTTTAGCTCATGAGTTAAGAATGGTTTTTATATTTTTAAAGGTTTGTAAAACAAGAAAAATACATGAGAGAGAAAATATATATTCCACAAAGCTAAAAAACCTTCACTTTCTGGCTCTTTACAAAAGTTGTTGGCCAACCTTTGGTTACTAGAATGTAATTTTGTAAAAACTTGACTGAAACTACATACTTAGTGACTTTTTTTACTGAAATGGAAGCAACAAAAAGAAATATTTTGGAATAAATATGTAATTTACAAGTTCTATTTGTTGTTCATACTAATAATATCACGGGCCTCTCCACAAAATACCCAGACATGTTCAATAATAAGTAAATTCTCTCATCTTGGATAGTTTTCTGACTTTGAGCCATAACTAAATAGCATGATATCTGTGTTTTGCTTTTATCACGAAGAGTGTAGATGTGTGAGCGCAGGAGGATTAAATGTTTCATGCGAGCTTCGTTTGGCTTGATTTATGACATCCTGGCATAAGTCACCTGGGCGGAGGCCCACCGGTGGTGTTGGAAGGTCCGTGAGCACATTTGAGTTCCAGTCTTCCTATCGCCTAAACTATTTGAGGGGACCCAAGTGACATACCCCAGTATCTACCGCCTCCTGTTGCATTGGGCAGAGTTGTCAAGCCTTTGCTTGCATGTGGAGTTTTGTTCAAATCAGGAAAAATCCTGAACTGAACATTCATTCGGGGGAGCTTGTGTGGTTTGTATTAATGCACTGGTTATATAATAATTTAAAAATAGAGCATCTCGCCGAAACTGGTTTGGCTCAGTGGATAGGGCGTCGGCCTGCGGACTGAAAGGTCCCGGGTTCGATTCTGGTTAAGGGCATGTTCCTTGGCTGTGGGCACATCTGTGTAAGAGGCAGCTGATAGATGTTTCTCTCTCATCAATGTTTCTGACTTTCTGCCCCTCTCTCTTCCTCTCTGTAAAAAACAAACAAACAAAAAAAAACAAACAATAAAATATATTTTTAAAAATAGAGAATCTCTAATTTTTGAGGCAACGTTTTCATCTCCCACTGCCCGCAAAAGAAATTCATCCTGGTCAAATCCTCTCCAGCCTTCTCCTAATCACCGGGTGCGTGTTGCGGATGCTTTGGGCCCTTCCCTTCGGTCTCTCCGACCTCTGTTCTGATCTTCAACACCAGGAGGAGACTACCTTCCAGAAACTTGAAGAAAATAGCACTGAGGCCAAGAGTGAGGCCCTGATGTTCTCCACACACACAACTGGAGGCAAAATCACAGGAGGGGGAAGGTGAGAAGAGTGAGAGGGAAGAGGAGGAGAGAGGGAGGGAGGCAGGGGAGGAGTTGAGAAAGGAGGGAGAGGGGGCAGGGGGAGGAAGGGAAAGGTTCTTCTAGGGCTCCTACCCCCACTGTTGGGTTCAGCTCAGCCTCCTCGACCTTCACTGCCTTCCTCCTCTAAGGAGAGGTGCTCCTGGAGGGTGAGCCTTGGCCAGCTGGAGCTGTTGGTCCTTTCTCCTGAAGCACAGCCCACAGACTCACTGTCACAGCCCGCTCCGCCCTGAAAGTAGAGGGCTCCCCCTCCCCACGCGACACCCTGGGGCGCATTTGCCAAAGGCTTGTCATTCAGGTTGCAGCCCCAGCGTTCCTTCAGCTGCACGTGCGGGTTGAGAAGTCGCAAGGTGTGTGCAGAGTCATACCTGGAAGCCTGCTCCATAGGTAGGAGGCTGGCTTGTTTCTTGCTTTTGCCTACAGAAATCGGGACACTGCTCTTCCCACATTTCAATCCGGGTCCCACCCACATTTCGTCCTGCTCTGTGACCACTCAAAGTCGCCGGACGTTCTCCTCGGTGTTACCTGTGGCTTCAGACACCTATTGAGAACATTTGCCATAATCAGAGAAACCATTTGTGCAGCTCTTGGTCGTTCTGCGTCTGAGTGTTCCTCTAAGGCTTCATCCTACAAAAGCCGGAAGGCAGTGGGGGAGGGGAGGTTTCCTTTAAGAAATTAAAAAAGATTTTCACTTTTGTTGGCTAATAAATTTAATTCTGCCGATCAAATTCTAACACACTTGCTACATGTTCAGCATCCCTAAAATTACCTGCAGTACTTTTTAAATACCTCGTATTTAATCACGTTTTACGTAGACGCTCACTTGGACCCTTTGATTGGGGCAAAAAGGACTCAGGATCTTTTCTGGTTTCTTGTTTTTTTGAAAATATGATTCAAGAAGGAGGGCCAGCGACCTGTTCCCATACAAGATCTTATTTTTAAATGCAGACCCACTATCCTGACAGGCTAGGACAATGAGGTCTCTGAGCCTATAAGTAGATGCTTTAATTCCATCCCTGACATGTCTTGATGTCTATAAACCCGGTAGAAGGAAGGGTCCCTCAGAAGCAAACATGTTGAGAAACGAGCTGGCAGGCTTGGGGACCCGGCTCCTCTTCAGAGCCGCCTTAAAAGAGATCGCCCACTGACAATTTAAACCTTCAGTGCTTTATCTCTTTGTTTGACTCTTGGAATGCCATTGATACCCTCTTTGTATTGATAATTGTTTTAATTAGCCACCCAGCAGGGGCCCCTCTCCCAGCTGGATTATGGGCCGCACAGCTGGACCCCGCAGCCCAGTTAAAATAAAGGCCAGACTTTATGACGCGCTTGATTTCTTTTTATCTATCCAATTTTTCCTTTTTTCTCTCGATCGCCCTCATTTTTGCCCTCTTCCCTCCTCCCTCCCCTCTGTTTTTGTGAAGGGCTGAGGCAAAAAGCTTTCACTCCTCAAATGGGTTTGCTTTTGAAGAATCAAAGAATTACGAGGGGCGGGGGTGCGGAGGGGCGACTCCTAGCGCGGCTATTTATTAGCATTTCACTCTCGGGGAGAAAAAATAGCACAGATCTGCTCTTCGGGGCACTTTATGAACCCCCGGGGGTATCTGGAGCAATTAAGCCGAGGTTGTTGTCGGCTGCCGAGCTCGGGGTGGAGGGAGGGGCACTTTTGCCCGCGTAGTGTTTGTTCTTATTGACCACATCCTTCTTTTGTGGGTGGAAATCTGGAGGAACAATTATGATGCAGATCTGACACCATTTCCATTTGTGGAAGCCGTGTGGCCGGGGATGTTTGGACTTTTGGAAATTCTTGCATTGTTAAGATTGCACCCCCACCCGCACCCCCCGACCCCCAACTTTGAACCGGTTGCTGCTGCCAACAAACTGCATTGGGGAGAACAGGAACGGGCAGAAACACGGGGCCAGTCTGTGGCTTCAGAGAAACAGCCAGGGCCTCTCGCAGCGTGTGAGTCTGTAAAACAACCCGCCCAGACACTAAAGCAGGGCTGGTCCCGTGGAAGCGGGCCTCGTTTCTAAAAGCCGTCCTCCCACACTGTGCTGCAAATAGTCCTGTTTTGTCCTAATAATACTCAGATTAACTGATTTGCATTTGGAAAGAAACAACAGCTCTGGTTATCAAATGTGGAAAAGGCCTTGAACTGGCACTTAACGGTCTTAAATATTGTTGCGCCCAACTTTTATTTCTAGCCATTTTCAATAGGAAGCACTAAGGAACCTCCCCCTCCCCCTGACAAGGGGTGTGTGTGTTTTGCGGGGGGGTGGGGGGGGGGTAATTAGGGGATATTTTTAATTTGTGTGCAAATATTCAGTGTTTGGGTGTCTTTAAAACTAAGTATGTTCACAGTTGAAATTTTCTCGTTTCTTGGATCATTTTTGGCTTTGTAGCCACTCAAAGATGCAGACATTCACTTGCTTTGTAAAACAGGCACGTGACACAGCGGCTAGTTGGGTGTGATGGTAAGGCTTTGAAATTCAGTTACGAGGCTGAGAAGAGGCAGGAAACTCTGGGTGAACTAGAGGCCTGGGGGTCAGGAGAGTCTTGCGGGAGCCTAGTGTCTTTGAAGGGCGGTGGATTACTAACGGACAAAATAACAGTCTCAACAGTCTCGGGCCCAGAGTAGTCACATGCAACATAGATGTTCATAAAGGCAAGTGATGGCACAACATCGAGAATACATGAAATGCCTCTTAACTGCACGCTTTAAAATGGTCCATGTTTATGTTGTGTGAATTTCACTTCAATAAAAAATAAATCAGTAAAATGAGATGATCTTTTTAAAAAATAATAGAGTAATTAAGCTTTAGAAAGCACTTACATATTTGCCAAACTGTTTTTCTTTTTCTCATGTCCACTCTCTGGCTTCATCTTTCTGGGACAGGACCCATTTGGGGTCCATATTTTGAATATCCATCTCATTTTTGTCATGAGAGGGGACCTGACTCATCTACTGTCCCCCGCCAGTGACAAGGCAGTACTGGGGCTTAGAAATCCTGATTTCTCAGGTGGCACTTGCTCCGTCAAATAAATACAGCAGCTGGCAAGAGTCTGGTGTCCTACATATAGACTTACGGCTTTTGTGGATGCCTTCCTTGCTTCGATGGTTTGCAGTGGGAAGTGCTGCTTGGCAGCCATGCAGACCCGCTTGCTCCAGCCTCGCCCACTCATCTCCACCTCGGGGTGTCCCGGCTGTCTGGGCTCCAGCACCAGCCTCAGGGACATCTGTCTGGGCTCCAGCACCAGCCTCAGGGACATCTTTGCAGTGTGCCTGTCATATAGGCCGACCTCAGTAAGTGAGCGTTTTGTTTTCTATGGTTAGTTACTGCTGTCATTTTTATCCACAGAAATGACAACATGGACCCAACATCAAAGACAGAGCATTCTTTTATGTAAGAGAATTCGTATGTCTTGATTGATCTTTTAGAGAGAAAGAGGAAGGGAGAGGAGCGATTTGTTGTTCTACCCATTCATGCACCTACTGGCTGACTCTTGAATACATTCTGACTGGGGATTGAACCCACAACCCTGGTGCCTCAGGATGATGCTCCGACCAATTGAGCAACCCAGCCAGGGCAGAACATTCCTTTAAATACAGAATACTAGAGGCGCAGTGCCTGAAATGCGAGCGTGGTTAGAGTCCCTAGCTGCTGCTGGCTCTAGCCAGGGCCCTCCTCCATTCCATGCCAACCCCTGGTGGTCAGCACACATCATAGCGAGTGATCAAACTCCCAGTTGGTCAAACTCTCGAGGGGACACTTTGTATTTTAGACTTTTATATGTATAGGTTCAAAGTTTCAGCACTTTTGAAGGACAATTCTTTGTAAAGATTAAAGATAATCAGGAATATTTTTTAAATCACTTCTTTGGCAGATTCTTATTCCCCTCACAGGTGTTGAGAATATCTATATGGCTGTATAAGTGTATGCATATACACCCAAAAAATCACCATTGTTGTAAAATCTATGTCAGCCTTTGCATTGAGAGGGAAATGTTGGAGAAGTCCATCATTCCAGAGCAGGTAGCTATGGTCTTTCCTTTCCATGGGACATCCCTACTCCATCAGACTCGATGTTTTTGTTTGTTTGCCTTTGTCATCCTGGATCACGGGTCTGGGACCCAGGCCAGGCACAAAGTAGACCCTCCACAGATACCTGTGGGGTGCTTGTATGTACTAAACATGTGACCAGGAAGCAAATAAAGGGAGCTACATAAGTAAGTGTTACCAAATCACTGCCCTCAGTGGCGTAAGAAAAATGCCCTGTGACAATAGACTGGTCAAGTTTCTAACCAGATACCTTTTTACAGTTTCCTTTTACACTTTTTTTTCCCCTTGCCCTTGAACTGAAACAAGATGCGTGTGTTTGGATTTCCAGGGATTTTCCATGCAGCTCATGTGGTCCCCCTCTGTGGCATCATTCACATCTGTGGCGCCTTAAGCCTTCCCTGTCTTTGAAAACGGAATTTGTGACTATGGAGGGTTTATACTCTCTAAGCCAATTCCAGTGACCAATAACTGGAGGAGGCCAGCTGGCCTGCAGGTCACTCAGTTTCTCTCTGGCCACTCTAGACACTAGTAGCCGTAGGCAGGAGGTGCGTGCTTTTTAAGAACAGAAAGCTGAGTATGGTTTTCTGGAGGGTGGTGGTTTTACATGATGTGACCGGGCAAACGAATGAAGCATCCAGTGTTAGAGAAATGGATTTTAGAGGAAAAGTGCGATTTGCAGAAGGAGGTTTAATTATATAAAGCTGTTGGTTAAATCAGTACTTTAAAAGAGAAGACAATAAGTGAGTTTTCTTGCATAATCCTATCTAATAAAAGAGTAATATGCAAATTGACCATCGCCACAAGACACAAGATGGCTGCCCCCATGTGGACACAAGATGGCCACCACAAGATGGCCAGCAGGGGAGGGCCGTTGTGAGTGATCAGGCCAGCAGGGGAGGGCAGTTGGGAGGGACCAGGCCTGCAAGGGAGGGCAGATGGAGGTGATCAAGCCTGCAGGGGAGGGCTGTTAGGGGTGACCAGGCCAACAGAGGAGGGAAGTTGGGGGAGACTGGGCCTGCAGGAAAGGGCAATTGGAGTGAAACCAGACTTGCAGAGGAGAGCAATAAGGGGGAACCAGGCCTGCAGGGGAGGGCAGTTAGGGGTGACCAGGCCTGCAGGGGAGGGCAGTTAGAAGCAAACAAGCCAGCAGGGGAGCAGTTAGACATCAATCAGACTGTCAGGGGAGTAGTTAGGGGGTGATCAGGCTGGCAGGCAGAAGCGGTTAGGGGCAATCAGAAAGGCAAGCAAGTGAGCAGTTTGGAGCCAGCAGTCCTGGGTTGTGAGAGGGATATCCAACCACCCATTTAGGATCAATCTTACCAGAATCGGGCCTAAACAGGCAGTCAGAAATTCCTCGAGGGGTCTCAGATTAGAGAGGGACCCCCCCCCCTTGCACAAATTTTGTGCACCAGGCCTTTAGTTATCTATCTATAATAATAAAAGAATAATATGCTAATTAGACTGGACAGCCAAATGACTTTATTGACATCATTCCAGATATCCCTACTGATGAAGCTATAGCAGCAGGGGCTGAGGCAGAGGCACTTAGGGGAAATCAGGCAGGCAGGTGAGCAGTTAAGGGTGATCAGGCAGGCAGAGGGCTTAGGGGTGATCAAGCATGCAGACAAGTGGTTAGGGGTGATCAGGCAGGCAGAGACAGTTAGGGGCAATGAGGCAGGCAGGCAATTGGTTAGGGGCAATCAGGCAGGCAGGCAGAGGCAGTTAGGGGAGATTAGGTAGGCAGGCAAGCAGTTAGGGGTGATCAAGCAGGCAGTCAAGTGGTTAGGAACTTCAGGCAGGCAGGCAGTCAAGTGGTTAGGGGTGATCAGGCAGGCGGGCAGGCGAGTGTTTAGAAGTCAGCCATCCCGGATTATGAGAGGGTGCAAGCTGGGTTGAGGGATCCCTGCTCCCTGTTCACAAATTTTGTGTACCGGGCCTCTAGTCTATAATGATAAAAGCATAATATGCTAATTAGACCTGATGTCCTTCTGGATGAAGCTGGGGCTGTGAGGGAAGCCTGGGTCCAGGGTGCCTGCCAGCAGCCAGGTGATGGAAGGCCTACTATTCCACAAATTTCATGCATTGAGCTTCTAGTAATATATGAAATATACATTTATAACAACTATGAAATATGTTTTATTCTCATGAGGACCAATCTTGATGGTAACAGTAGGTGAAGAAAGCAAGTCATAGAATGAGTGGTGGAGCACGCATGTAGATAGTAAGTCTGTATATATTTGTTGCATGTGCATGGAATCCCTTCCGAAGAATACACAGGAAACCTACAACAGCCGTGATCGCTGACTGCGCTCATCCAAGTCAGTGTAGAGCTTGAAGCAAAAAGAAAAATCAGTAATACTGACCCTAATTTTAATTACAATTAAATCCATGGTTCATCATGGATTTTTTCTATGAATTTTTATTTCCATTACCTTTGTTGTTTTTTTTTAATATTGCATTAAAATCTTCTTTATCTGGATTCCTGATTTTTCAGCTCCCCCTGTAAATGTTGCACCCAAGATGAGGGAGAGACCTCCTCCCCACCCCCTGGTTCTGGCTACCCTTCCGTACTGTCTGATCTTATTGTCACTGCATGCAAATATGTGGCAAATCTTATTCAAAAATAGAAAAGAAAGGGCATTTAGCCACATGTGTTATTTTGGAACCCTTTGTAATCACAGTCCTAAATCTTTGTGGGAGTATAGACCCCATCCAGAACCTGGCCAAAGTGACAGTCCCTCTGCACCTACAGACTATATTTTGCATTTTATTTCAAGGTCTGTGAAAAGCTCATGTTTTAAAGGATAACTTCGCAACATAGGGAGATTACCACCAGGCCAGACTTCCCCTTTGAACTTGTGTTCTAGCTTTCCTTCCACTCTCCTTACCAAAGAAAGAGCTAAATATCTTGTTTCTGTTTTTTCGCGCCTTTATGGGGGTGGGGGTGTGTCCATCATGGGGACAGACACATTTCCTCACTCCCCTGCTGATCTTCACAGTTGGGGTGCTTCCTGGCAAGGCCTCCTAGGGATAAAATGCTGTGTCATGGGCTGGCACCACTCCCTAAAAGGAAGCATTGTTCTGAATGTAAATAATATTGGATGCAAGAGCAGAGTCCCATCAATACGTCATTCCACTAGGCTCAACCTCAGCACCAACAGCATTTTGAGCTGGATGACTGGTTGTTGCAAGGGTCAGCCGGTGCATCGCACGATAGCTGGCCACATTCTTGACCGATAGATACCAGCAGCACCCACAGTTGTGAAATCCAAAAACGTCTCCAGACACACGTCCCCTGGGGGACACAATCGCCCCACCGAAGAACCTCTGGGCTTTGCAATGTACAGGTAATGTAAGAGAAACCCACACCTGAAACCTAAATGTTCAAGTTGACCGATGTCACCCCAATAAATTTAATTTTTTTAAAAATCTGCAAGTCACCTTAGTATTTGGTGACCTTTTTCCAATTTTTCTTTCCAACTTTTGGTAAGATATTTGCCTTTCCTACAAGCGAGAGTTAACACACTGGATAAACAACATGCAATGGATTGTGTACAAATGCATAGGTTAATCCTTAACTGCTATCCTTACAATGAAACCATTGTTTTTTATGAATTTGCAACCCTGTGAAAGTTCATAAAGACCTTCTCCTCCCTGTAGGACACTCCTCTCTCCTCAGACACCCCTCTGCTTCTCCAGCCCTGATTCCAGGAAGTGTCACCTGTTACAATTGACTAGCGAAAGGAATCCCCTGTTTTTATGACCCCCCCTTCCAGCTTTACTTCCAAAGAGTGTTTTTACCCAGCCCTGGAAAGTATTACTTTCTGTAATTAAAGCCCCTATTCAAGAATGCCCTTGCAGCGATCTCTTCATTGTCTCTTGGAGCTTGAAAGTGTTCTTCCTTCACAGGGCTTATGGGAGTTTACAGATCCCAGAGACATGGGTAGTCATTGTCCCCCCAGGAATATGACATTGGAGGTGGATTACTCACTTTCACTGGGTTAGGATTTAACAAAGGGTAAAGTTTTTAATCTGCATGTTGGAAGCTTCATATTCCTAGGAAAGAAAAGACACCTACAGTCTCAGTAAACGTTTCTCTCTTTCTCTTTCTCTTTCTCTTTCTTTCTTTCTTTCTTTCTTTCTTTCTTTCTTTCTTTCTTTCTTTCTTTTCTTCTCCTCCTCCTTCTCCTCCTCCTCCTCCTCCTCCTCCTCCTCCTCCTCCTCGCCCTCCTCCTCCCTCCCTCTCCTTCTTCTTCTTGTTTTTGTTGTCGTTGATTTTAAAGACTTTTTCACATTTTCATATCAGGACCTATTTGTTATCATAATAATTTAAAATAACATTAATTTTCCCACTCTTAATTACCAAATACATATGCAGCACACACACACACACACACACACAAATGTTTTAAGCCACAAAGAAGCAGAACAAATCACTGGGAATGCCAACGCCCGGGAGACAGGGAGGTACGGATATGGCCTTTCACTCCCTTATGTGATGTAAACTCGGAGCAGACACCAGGTTAGTAGAAGGCGTCCTGTCCTTAAGTGGACCCCATTAGGAAGGCCCATTCCCTACGGACTTAAAGTGGGAGCAGAATTCTAAGCCAGTCTTTCTTAATTCTGTCAGGTCAGAATGCCTTCCCTAACCCCGTGTAATTTGGCAGTTGGGTTTTGTTTGTTGTTTGTGTGTGTGATTATTTATTAAAAGGGGTAATCCACTCACCATCCAGGTAGTTCTATATTCTAAAGGTACAAAGAGCTACATGGGGAAAAACATTTGTCCCAGGCCTCGCTCCCCACCCTGGAGGCCACGCCTTTTATTAGTTTCTGATACATCTTTCTGGAGATTTCTGTGCATTCACAAGCAAATATTTTAATACTCTTTTTTATTTGTTGCTTCAGAGGAAACATGGTAGCCACACTGATCTATATTTGCTTTCTTCACTTCCATATACATCTTGGCATCAGAATAGAGAGAGCTATCTACCACATTTAAAAAGAGCTGCATGGTATTTCAGTATGTGGCTGCACTTAAATGTTCTTAACCATGAAATTTATTGCCATTTACATGGTTCTGCTCTTTTTTAATAACAATGATGTTGCAATGACTATTTTAAAGACAAAAATAAAATGTAGCGGCGACCTGAGTGTCCCCCTGCCTACTCCCCCCCCACCACCAATCAAGACCAAGACCTGGGCCCAGCTCTCCTCTCCACGCCCACTCCTCACATCCTGCCCAGCCCTCTCCCCCAGCTTCCTTAACCCGGGAGATCTTTGAAAGGGAGATGGGACAACTTGAGCCCTAAGTGGACACCTGCTGGCTGGGGAATGAGGGCAGGATCCTGTCACTTTGCGGAGTTTGCTGCCCATTAGCAACTCTCCTGGCCATGGGAAGGCCAGCTCCTACTCCTGCAGCCTGGAGTTCCTTCTTCTAGGACCGTCGTTCAGATGGGAGAGGTCTTCCCCACAGGAGACATTTGTATGTATCTGGAGACACTTTTTATTTTATTTTTGCTTTATGTTATTTTACTATTGGTTAATCCTCATCTGAGGATACTTTTTCCACTGATTTTCAGAGAGAGTAGAAGGGAGGGAAGGAAAAGGGAAGAGAGAAATATCCATGTGAGAGAGACACATGAATTGGTTGCCTTCTGCACACACCCTGACCAGGGCTGGGAATCGAACCTCCCCTGAAAGATATGGCCCTAACCAGGAATCGAACCTGAGATTCCTTTGGCGTGCAGGATGACGCTCTAACCACTGAGCGTACCAGCCAGGGCTGAAGGCAGTTTTGACTGTCACACCCGGTTGGTGCTACTGCACCTAGTGAATAGAGGTCAGGGATGCCGCTGAACATCCTGCAATGCACTGGACAGTCCCCGCTACAGAGAATGGTCCAGCCTCAGGTGTCATAGTGCCAAGGCAGAGACCCTGCCATGGAAGCAGTGGGCCTTTCTGCATGGTGCCCTCCTCTGTTCTTATATTGATTCCTGACTAGTCCTTCAGACCAGGCGCCCTTCCCGCATCAACTGGCCCTTTCAGGCCCTCCCTCTGCAGACCCAGGGTCCCCTCTTGGGGATCACACCCCTGGGTCCCAGGGAAAGACAACCCACCTCCTCACTATGAAATGTGCTTGCTGTGCCTGGCTCAGAATGCACCTTAGCAAGGCTCTGCCCTTGTTTAATCTGCCCCATCCTCAGAGCTCCTGCCACTTACCCCACCTTTGGGCCACCACATGGCCCTGGTCTACAGAAGGAGACCCCAAGGAAGCAAAGACATGACCTTTAAACTAACCTGAGGACTCGGGCAGGAAACAGAAGTATGCTGGAGATGGTTGAGGCGTTTGTGGCTGTCACACTAACTAGGGGCTGCCTCTGACATTCGGTGGGTGGGTCCAGGGTGACAGATGTCCTCCATCACAAAGAGAGAACTGGGCCTCGCCATGGGCGTTCCCAATGTGCCATGGGCGTTCATGCTGGCCCGCCGGCTCATCCGCAAGAAAGCACTGCCTGTGTGCGCAGCGTTAATCAGTAACTTCCCGGCCTGGTGTCCCAGCCCTAACTCAGGCCATTCACACGTTCTCTTCTCTGGTACAAACAAGTCTGGCCTCTAAGTTCCAGTTGTAATTATGTCCACACTCGCACTGACTCTTTCTTTTTCCTGTTCCATTTAGCTCCTAACTCCAAACTCATTGTTTGGAAGAATGATCAGGTTTCTTTACGATGCTTTTCTATCCAACCATTTGAATAGGGAAATAAACATGAATATTCTCACCCAGAAAACAAAATGTCACTACTTCTGGGATGCCTTCCCTGCCCAGACCCTCCTCACATCTGGGTCAGGGCTGCTGCTACCCGCCCCCCTGTCCTGAGAACGTCTGTAACCTGCACTCAGTTGCCAAGGCAGGTTCCTGGTTCACATTTGCTCAGCATCTGATTGCTCCTCCCCTGAGCTTCATGCAAGCAAGGACCCAGTTTGTCTTCTCCTCACTACCTACCTGCTCAGTGTGTTCTAGAAGAGGGAAGACTATCCATAAGCATTTACTAGATGAAGAAGGGACAGGAAGAAGGAAAGAGGAAAAAATTACATCCAAAGCTTTGTTTTTTTTAAAAAGTGAAATAATTTGTCCAGGCATCATCTGGGGTCACTAGAAAGCATTACCTCTCACATTTTGCTAGTTTGTGGTTCATTGTGACCTTGAGGGGAAATTTTGAAAATCCGTGGTTGAGCATTGACCAATGAACCAAGAGATCACCAGATGGATTCCTGGTCAGGGCACATGCCCAGGTTGGCTCCATCCCCAGGAGAGGGCATGTAGGAGGCAGCCAGAGGTGTTTCTCTCTCATTGATATTTCTAGCCCTTTCCCTCTCTCTCTCTCTCTCAAATCAATAAAAATACTTTTTTTTTAAAAAAGAGAGAATGCAAAGAGTGGACAAAACTGAGTTGTCACTTTCTGAGTGACCAAAAAGTAAAGTTATTCTTCAGCCTGATTGCATATTAGCTCCTCCTCGAAGCCCAGGGAGACCCCGGTCCTGCTTTCAGGGGCTCACCTGCTGGAGCGAAGATTCTCACCCTGAGACAGGTAACTGCAGGATGTCAGGGAAGGACTGGCCCGAGAGCCCAGGAGCAGCGTGGGGCGAGAGTGTTATCCAAACATGTCAGTTTCTGGTGACAAATGGACCCACCAGGGGGGCGACGGCCTCCTCCAAAGCAAGCATCGCATGTGATGACGGGGGCGGGGGGGGGGGGAGGGGAGGCTGGATGCTGCAGCGTGTTAAGCCGTGGCCATGAATCGGATGATGTTCAAATGTGCCATCATTGGGGTCAGGTCAGTTTCCAAATCTGTCAACCCACTTATCTCGGCCCGGGGCAGCCTCTGTAGGGAGAACTGTTGTCCTGAGCCTCCCTCCCACTTCACTGTTTTACCGTCTGTGAGCAGACCGCTCAGGTTTGGGCCATTCCAGCTGGTCTTAGAAAGCCGGCTTCCTTAAAGTGCAAAAGCAGTAAGTGAACTTTGCCGGAACTTATAAAATACACCGAGAAGAAAAAAAAGTTGCCTGTTATCACACCATCCAAGGAGAGCCACTGTTAAGATTTCAGTGTTTTTTTTCTTTACATAGACATTTTTATACAAAAATGGGATCGTTCTATACATACTGTTTTCATTTGCATTTTACTTCTTATTTGGAAATAATTTTAGACGCATGGGATACTGCAGAGAGAACAGGGGTCCCTTCATGCAGCTTCCCCCAGGGGTCACAGCTCCAACCACAATAGCATCCTATCTGTGCATGCTGTTGCCTAACTTTGAACAAGTTTTTACTCTAATGTGAACATCTGCCTGTGATGTTTCTGGTGCTTGCCCCTGTAGTCTAGCTTCCACACTGCGGCCAGAGGCACTGGTTAAAACCTAAGGCTGATCTCAATCCTCTTTTACTCAAAACCCCCAAAGTCAAAGCCAAAGTCTGTGCAATGAATGGGGAGGCCCAGCACCCCCCACACCCACACTCCTTAAAGCTTTTGTGCTTTTACCACTCTCCCCCTCACTCACTCTGCCCCCGACATACCGCCTCTTTGCTGTTCTCCTGGCATCTCAGATGTGCACCTGCCTCAGCGACTTTGCACTGGCTCTTCCCTCTGTCGTGTATGCTCTTCCCGCAGATTTCCACCCAAATGGCCTCACTTCCTTCAAATCTTTGCTCAAACATCATGTTCCCGATGAGAGTTCTGACCCCTCTATTTTAAATAACACCTTATACCACCACTGGACCCTGGAGCCCTCTTTCGTTGCTCTATTTTTCCCTATAGCATATATAGCCTTCTGACATTTTATAATGTGACTGGAGGCCCCCTAAGACCTGGCCAGCAATCAGGGCTGATCAGGTTCCCCGCATCCCCCTTCTTCCTTCCCTGGCTGCCTGCATCCATCACCACCTACCCCCGTTCCCCATCCCAGCCTGTGGCCTGGCTCTGATCAGGTGATGGGAGCCTGCCAGCCAGTGGGGAGGAACTGGGAGGTTGGCTGTCTAGAATAAAGCCACATTTCCCAGCCTCCCTTGCAGCTAGATGTTAGATGACTATGCTCTAGCCTATGAGACATAAAGAAACATGTCCTATGTAACTTCCCAGTAATGGCCTTGGGAAAGGTACATGCTCTCTCTTCTTCCTCTTTGGAGGTAGGTAAATATTGACATAATATCTGGAGCTCCTGTAGTAGAAAACACAATTTGATGATAATAGAAAGGCTAGAAGGAATAGCCTCAGTTCCTAATAATTCTGGAATTGCTATATTGGCACTGTACTGTGTACTTGTCAGAAAAAAACTCATCTCTTATTGATTAGAGAGAGGGGAGAAAGAAGTGGGGGAAGAGAGAGGGAGAGGGGGGAGAGGGAGAGAGAGAGAGAGAGAGAGAGAGAGAGAGAGAAAGAGAAACATGGATGAGTGAGAACAATTGACTGGTTGCCTCATGCAGGCCCCCTCCTGGGGATCGACCCCAGAACTCAGGCATGTGGCCTGACTAGGAATTGAACTAGTGACTGTCAGTGCGTGGGAGGACACCAACCACCTGAGCCTCACTGGCTAGGGCTAGCCCATTCTTAATTGGAGTTTTCTATGCTACACAGCCCAGACCAACCCTACCTCCTTTAGGACTCAGTGATTTTTTTCTTGACTGAATGAGTGATCAGTATGCACATACATTCCTAGGTTTAAGTCATAAACTGCATTTCTAACCAAGTACCTTCTCAAATCTGCTGCCAGTCTCTCTATAAGGTGATATACAATGTAGGATGCATTTTTTTTTTTACAAAAGTCCCCCTGTTTGGTTTAAATAAAGACTTTAGTTGTCTCAGAAAGCAAAAACCCTTGTATCTTCAGTTTGACTTAGCAGTTCAGTAATGTCATCCAGGACATGGGCTCTTCCTCCTCCCTTCCCCCTTTCTCAACATTTCACTGATGTCTTGCCTCATAGTCCCCAAATGGCTGCCATCACCCCAATATCACATTCTCATCCAGCAAAGCGAAATGGAATTAGGGACAAAAGTGTTTCTCCCCCCCTCCTTTGCCCCTTTAGCTCCCCCCCCTTTTTTTTTGTCAGGGAGAAAAACCTTTTCAGAGACCCCCAGCTGATATCCATCTCATTGGCCAGAACTGGGTCACATGACCTCAAAAGTCATCACTGAGAAAAGGCAACAGAATTCCCCTGACTGATATAGACCAGCTGGTCCCTAGAGAGTAGAGTGCATGGAATCCTGGGGTCTTTGAGACCATCTAGGTCAGTGGGTTGTGAGGTCAAACAATTTTTATCATAATGCTAAAAAGTTATTGGCCTCATTTCATTGTGTGGACATTTGCACTAATAATGCTAAAGCAAATGGGGGTAGAGTCTCTGTGCCCCACTCGAATGACACTCAGGCAGCAAATAGCTAGTGGTCAGCATATTCTTTCTGCCTTGCACTCAGTTCGGGTGCGGGGAGTCGGGGGGGAACTGGGATGGGAGTGCGGGCTATAAGAGGGATCAGTGGTAGAAAAGGGACATATGTAACAATTTCAACAATAAAGATTTAAAAATGATAATTTAGAAATAAATGTCCTGATGAAGCAATGAAATTTACTGCTCTAATGAGTATCCATCCACCCTTGAGTACACTTTTTTTTCAGTCCTTATGTGAAACAGGACGTTCTGCAGAGAAAGCTCTCTGGCCCTGCGGGGCCATGACCTCTGGCGGGAAAGCGCTCGTTTGAGTTGCGAGCTGAACTAGCTGCATTTTTCACGGAATGCCGCTTTTATACCCAGGTGCAGCTGACACAGTGGCTTCTCAAACCTCAGAATTTGGCAGATTCTGCCAGAAGATGAATGAAGTGAACATGTCACTTCAAAGACAACAATATTTGTTGCCAATGATAACATTTGAGCTTTCAAGCAAAAATCAGAATTTCAAAATATTGGACCCACCACCGTGCCCCTGACAACTTCACAATACTCAGGCTCTTGTCCAATGAAATCAGTGGTGATACCGGCCACTGTAGCTTTCCCGAATACTTCACGGCAAAATGTGCCAACGTCGAGATCTGTGTAACGCAGTAAACGAGTACTTTTCATGCGACCAATGCGCGCTGTTGGGAAAATCGTGGCTGGGTAAAAGGTCTATTCAGAGTGTAAGAGCAGTAGGTTTTGATGTAACAGACCACGTGCAAAGCCCATCGATAGGATTTCCGGGTTCGTATACAGGAGCTCCACGGTCCTGACCTGTAAAACGGGACAATCGGCCCCTCTCCCCATTTTGCAGATTCCGGCTCTGCTGGGTTAGCAAGAAGGCATGTGAGCACCTGGTTCCGTGCTTTGTGCTGGTGATTCCCTCTCCTTTTTACTTTTATTAATGGTGAAGTCACAGCCATTCTCATAAACTTTCAATGCATGGAGGAGCTGAGGCTTACCAAGGGAATGTCCTAATATGACATGCAGTGAAACGACTAACTGACACGTGTGGGCAATATCTCAGTAGAATTGAAAGCTGCAAGGCTCCTTCACTGCTCTCTCTCTCTCTCTCTCTCTCTCTCTCTCTCTCTCTCTCTCGTAGATACAGCTAAATATATGTGAGTAATCTGATATCCTATCGTGAAGGAAATGGATCCAGTAAGCCATTGTCCCCGCTAGGATTTAAATTGATGTTTTCAGAAAGGTTTCCCTTTCAGTTAATAAAAATGTTCCGAAATGAAATAGTGTGCAGGATGCACAACATTGTGAATGTACCGTCTATTATACACCCTTGGATTTCACACTTAGAAGTAGTTAAAATGGTACTTTTTACGTAGGGCGTGTCATACCACAATAAGAAATAGAGGGAGGCCCAAGGGGCTTTCCAGTTCCTCTCAGGGGCACACGGGAGAGGGGGTCCCTCACCCCAGCGCATCTCTCCTGTGTGGAGGCCAGGGCCCCTCACGACTCGCCTGTGCATCTGCTCTTCCTTCCCTCCGGATGTTACAAGTGAACACAGACAAACAAGCAGGAGTCATGAGCAGAAAGGCCGGCCTGTGACTTTGACTGGAGTGAAGCTCTCCTTCCCTGGAACGAGGGATCATCACCTTCTAAAGCCACGGCAGGAAGTGTGTTCACAGACAGTGTCCTCGTTGGTGCTCATTTTGAGGGCGGGGAGTGCGTGCTTGGCCCGTTTAGACGTACAGGATGTGCTGAGAGCGCTCAGGGACCTGCCGCCCACTCACTGTACTGGTGTTATCAAAGACCCCATAAAACCGAGCCGTTTCCTCGGTGTCTGTCCAGGTCTCTGGAGAAAATGCCACTTAATCACCGCAAAGTCCCCGCCGTCCGTGATCCCCTCAGAGAAATAAAGCCATAAATATGTTTAGCTCTGTTGACATTCACACCAGAAAGAGCACAGAGCTCCCAAGTTGTGTGGCTTCCTTTTGTATTTTGTTACTAAGCAGCAAGGAAAATAGCAGAGGAGCTGCCCCTGGCGAGTCTGGCTGGCACAGCGGGTTTCTCTTCTCCCCAAGGGGCAGGCAGCATCCCTCACGCCATGGCCAAAGCCAAAGTCCCGGAGTGCCTGGGTCCGCACAGAGCATCCCCCCACCCCCCCGCCCAGACCGGGACAGGCCATCTGAGCGGCATCAATGAGCACAGTGCGTGTACACACACACACACACACACACACACACACACACACACGCCTCCCTGACCCAGGCCTCAAAATATCCACATTCCTGCCACTGTAATCAAATACTTAGGCAGAGGGCTGTGGAATGCGCAATAATTTGTCAGGCGCCCTTTAGTGGAGGCCGTGAGAGCAAACTGGGAGGCCCCCTTGACCCTGGGAGACTGTGCCCTTTCACCTTCCTGCGGCCTCCTTCGGGCCGGCTCCACTCTGACCAGATGGCCAAACTATCAAAGGGTTTTATGAGTGAAAACTGCTTTCTCAACCCGAACGTTGTATATTTCCGTCCAGGTCAACGTGCCCGATCAGGCCAGGGCTTTAAGTGCAAGGCACCGAGTGGCCCGCGCTGTGTGTGAGCGCCCGGGGGCCGCAGTGTTTGCAGAGAAAACAGCTGACGCCCAGATGAGGACCATTTCAGTTAAATATTTTAAAGAGCCATCAAGAAATAGATGATTAGTTGATTTTTTTATTGTTGTTTTTTGTTGTTGTTCCCGCCGTGATCTTTTATCAAATTGCAGGCAAATTTGCTTCCTTCGTAAGTAAATTCTAACTATCTTCTTCTCCCCCCACCCCCCGCCCCGCCCCTCACCCTGCCTTTCAGGAAGGCTGGGTGACAAATGAAAAATCATCAGATCAAATTGTGCCAGGAAGCCCAGGTGGAAATTGATGAGTCTCTCACGTTAGATTTCAAGGTGAATTTGTAGTCCGTTTTGTAAACTCTTGGGCACTTCCTAAGAAATGGCTGGGGTGAGCATTGACTCCGCAGATAATTCTGAGCGTGAACTGTGAGGCAGGCACTGTCCCAGCACCATGCAGACGGCTCCTCCGACAGAGAGGGAAGACTCCTGTTGGGAGATGCTGTGTGTGTCCGCACGCTGAGAAAAACAACAAAGAAATAAACAACCCCCAAATGGCAGGCGGTGATGATGAGAACAGACAAGGCAATGGGAGGGGGCTGACTGGGTGATGGAATGGGCGATGCTCAAGTTTATGGTGGACAGGAAAGGCCCCCTTGGAAAGATGAGGTTAAAGCAAAGATCAGAACGAGCAGGAGGCAGCCGTAGGCAGAGACAGGCAGCACTGTCCATTCAAAATACAGTGCAAGCCACGTATTTGTGCTCAATTTTCTAGCAAAAGGGAAACAGAAATGGTTGGAGAAAATTTAGAGATATTATATATCCTATTTTAATGGTATGTTTCCTGTGATTTGTATTATAATTTTAATTTCTTTTTAGTTTTAAAAACTTTTAAATTAATTTTAACTTTATTTATTTTAGTTTTATTTTTAAAATTGTATTTAATAATATATTTTGTTATATTTAACCCCACATGTTATGTTTTTTAGTAGTCAGATTTAAAAAGGTTTTTTAAAAAAGCAAGGGAGCCCTAGCCAGTTTTGCTCAGTGGGTAGAGCATCAGCCTTCAGACTGAAGGGTCCTGGATTTCAAGGGCATGTACCTCATTTGCAGGCTCAATCAATGTATCTTTCTCACATCGATGTTTCTCTCTCTCTCTCTCTCTCTTTTTCTTTTCCTCCCTCCCTCCTTTCTACTGTCTCTAAAAATCAATGGAAAAATATCCTCGGGTGAGGATTAAAACACACCAAAAAAAGCAAGAGAGACTAGTTTTGATAATATATTTTAACTCAGTGTATCCAAAACATTATTTCAAAATGATTTTTTGGGGGGGGGGGGAAATAATGAGACTTTTTTTTTTTTCATACTGAGTCTTTGCAAACTAGTGTATATTTTATACCAATAACACATCTCAATTTGGATACTAAATTCACAAGGTTTTATCTGGATTTAGATTTTATAAGGTTCACAGTTGAAAAAGTAGATGCATATGGCCCAATTGTACCAAATATCCTTAAAAGTGTTCTGATAACTGATAATAGTCTGGGTTTTGCAGTTTTAATTTAAATTGCAATGAAGCAAAGTTAGAAATCCGTTCCTCAGATGCAGGTGCTACATTTCAAAGGGTGGTGGCCCCTGGGGCATGTGGCGATCGACTGGCCAGCTCAGGTCCATGCAAAACTCGGACAAGCTTGGGCCAGGACCAGTCAGCACAAGGTCTGGGGGCTGGAAGTGGTATATCCGACCAGCAGAGAGAGGGAGAGGGAGCGATTGAGGAAGGGACCAGTAAAGGAGGGTGACTTGTCTGTTTCAAATGGAAGCCAGAGCCCATGGTGGGGATGAGTTGCTGTGATGCTCCGAGAGTGACGCACGGACTTCCGGTAACACTGCACATGTCCACACCACCCAATGCCGAACACATGCTCACGGCTGTCACCAGGTCTGAAGGAGGCTCACAGCGTGCCAAACAGCAAAATGCTGCCCACAGCCCGTGCACGCCTGTCAGAGGAAGAAGGACAAACAGAACATGATCCGTTCTGCAGCGGCAATGCGATCCTGGATCCCACCTGCCTTTGAAAAGATTGCATGTATTCCCGAGTCTCAAAAACAAAAGAAGTGGAACAAGAAACTATTTATGCAAATGAGAGTGCTTAGAACATTTAAAGACACAGATACACAGTATGTAAGGTATTGGAACAGGCTGGAAGGATGCACCCGTTTCATGGTAACAGTAGCTTTAGGGGATCTCTTGAGGAAAGGGACACTGGGCACGACCTTAGCAGTGGTTTTATTTTCTTATTTTAAAAACATCTGAGAGATTGCAACACAATGATTATATTTGATGATCTGGGGCATTGGGAATATAAGTGTTTGCCATGCTATATTCTGTTGATTTGAATATTCTTCATTTAAAAAGAAAAACTATCCTAAGAGCTAAGAGAAGGGAAACCTGTCACCCCCAGTCCTCATATACAGAGGTGGGCAAAAGTAGGTTTACAGTTGTGAGTATGCAAAACCTGAGTTTATTCTTGTGTTACTTATTAACTATTGTATTTTCCATACAAACAACCGTAGACCTGCTTTTGCCCCACCCGGCATTGTTGGTCCCCGTGTGTCCTGTAGCCTCCCAGTGCTGGCCCTGGCATGCAGTGGGGGAGTGCAGAGCTGTTGTTACATACTGCGTTTACTTATAACCTTTTCTGGGGGGGGAAGTTGCTGCCCTGGTTCAGCAATGACTGAGGCTGACAAGCAAGAGGGTTTTTAACTCTTTCACCACTGGCATCAAGCCAGCTTTTTTTTTTTTTTTTTTCTTCGAGGTTTCAGGAATTTGAAGCCTCACATATA
The DNA here is from genome assembly GCA_027563665.1 of Antrozous pallidus. Lineage (NCBI taxonomy): Eukaryota > Metazoa > Chordata > Mammalia > Chiroptera > Vespertilionidae > Antrozous > Antrozous pallidus. The sequence continues at coordinate 9,902,240 of CM050518.1, forward strand.
CTTCTCACTGAATATTTGGAGCACAGAAGGCCATACATGTTCCATGCAGAGCAAATCCATAAGTAACTATTCCAGAGTTGTCAGTACAGTGCTCTAAGGCAAAGAAAATAAATTCCTCTTTCCTGGTTTCTGAAGATCTAATAGCTGCTCTGGGCTGCATGTCCCTTCCCCCACCCACCTTGGTCATATGCTGAAACCCTGCTCGCCACCATGACGGGATTTGGAAAGGGGCCTTCAGGAATGATTAGGTCGGAGGGTGGAGCCCCAGGATAGAATCAGTGCCCTGGTCAGAAGAGACCTGGGAGCTTGCCGCTTCTCTCTCTGCTCTGGGCCACAGGAGGGCCCAATGAGCAGGCGGCTGTCTCCAAACCAGGAAGAGAGCCTCACTAGACAGCAGATCTGCTGGCACCTTGGTTTCTCCCACTGGTGCTTTCTCCCACTCCTTCCTCTCCACACCCAGAAACTCAAGCCTGGAGAGCCTATTCATTCATGCATTCGAGGAATATTTTCTTCTTCCTCAACTTCCTCATCCCCTCCCACCGCCCCCATCAATGATCCCCTCCCTACCATGAACTCGAAACACCAACCCCAGTGACCTCGGGGTGCAGGTGAGGATCAGAAACACGCACAGCTGGGTGTGGGGTTGGGGGGCGGGGGGCGGGGGAGGGGAGGCTATGGTGGCCGGGAAAGCCAGTCCCATGCAGGGGCCACGCCTGTGGGTGTCTCTTGCTCTTCCCAATGCACTCCAGCCAGTGGCCTCCACGCTGAAGTCTGAGGTTACCCAGTCTTTACACTTTTCAAGAAAAGCCAGAAGCTCAAATTTTATGTGCATTTTACCAACCTTTCAAACTCCTTATAGATCCGACACAATAGAGCCTCGGGCTGGATTTTGCGATTCTTCGAGCCTCAGTTTCCTCAGCATTAAAATGGGGACAAGGAAAGTCACCATGAGATCTGGGCCAGTTACTACTTGTAATGCACTTGGCACCCTGTTTGCCTTATTGTTGGTTTCTAAAATAATCATTAGTGATCAGACGGAGAAACCTAGGCAAGCCGAGTCACTGGTGGCATTTCCCTCCCTCCACAACCCCTAAGTGCTGACTGACCACATCTTTCAACTTTCGGCCGTTTCCGGTCATGTTGACACAGCCTCGGTGCCTGGGTGCCTGCGTTTGAGCTCAGTGGGGCCTCACCCCACAGCCGAGTGGCTGGAGCCATCAAAGCCCTTGTTCCCATCAAAGATGCAAAGAGGAAAAACTTCTCTGTCCCCAGGGGAGGTCCTGCGGTGCCCCGAGGATCACATTGAGAAGGAGATGTGCCACGCAGATCTAGGCCTCTCCCTGACAGCACCAGCCCAGGTGCCACGCTGTGCACGGAAGTACCCGCTTCTTCTCTCGTTACAATTTTCCATCTGAAGATACGAAGCCTGACCTTTGGTCGAGTCTGGTAATTGGCCGGCCATTTTCTATTTCTGGCCCCTAGAAATAAAAAACACAGTGCAGTTCATGAAGGCCTGGAAGCTTCTATCTCTCAAGCCTGAAAGATGGTCTCATTTTCAGTTCCCTGTAAAACGAGAGAAGCTATCCCAAGACATCATCATCGCTGGACGACAGAGAACAGCCTGCCTGTCACCTGATACAGCACCTGAGGTTGAACCCCGGGAGCAAATGATTCGAAAACTCATAAAGGTCCCTGGTGCCCGGGGGCAGAAACCAGCTGGAACCCGGAGAGTGAGCCATTGCTCAGCCTCCCGAATGTTGCCTGGCTCTGGCCCAGGGGTGGCCAGGGGCTCCATTCACTGGCTGAGACATCGTCCAGCGCTGGAATTTGGGGGGCTTCTAGCTCAGGACCTGGCAGTCATCGCACTGAGGGTGTGACCCAGCTGCCTCATCCAGATATGAGGAAACACAGTTTAGCAAATGGCCACGGCTACCCCGCTCTGCTTTTTGCCTGGGAACCCTATAATGTGACATTCTCCAATTTTTGTTTTCCTTCAGTTTCTGAAAGAAGCCACACAAGTTGTTTCCCGTACCTTTATCCAGGCCCTCTGATCTAATTCAATAAGATTTGGAATTTTTTTAAATATACAAATAGTAATTGTGCTACTTATTCAAACCAAACGACCCTCCCCACATCCCGACCCAATAATTGTCCTTCAGAAATATGTCCAACAGTATTTGTAATGGAGTTTTTGTGAAAAAATGTTAAAGACACAGAGGATAAGTTAGCAATCTAAATTTAATTAACTTCTTGAACTATGCACACTTTCAGGCCCTATTATTTAATTTTCTTTCTTTGTTTGTGTTTTCCACAAACTGATAAAAAAAGATCAGTCACGGGAATGTCAGTAAGATGGGGTAGAGTGGCACCTTAATATTTATCCTCCTCGGCTAGCACGCCCTGAGAAAACAAACAGCAAAGAATACGGCTTTTCATGAGTTATCAGCCAAACATCTGCCCCCCAAATAAATCATTCGGAGTCCGTGAGGCCTTGTGACGATTCCATATACTTCTGTCTAAACAACAACAAAAACATCCAGGATGGAGCAGCATCGGTGAAACTTGGTGTGTGATCAACTAAGGGTTTAACTTTTGTGTAATTTGCCGTTCATCCCACTGTTGGTTAAGCAAGTTGTTTTGCAAAAGAACTTAGCAAAGGGTGTGTAGTGAGTAGGCATTCTGTGGTATTGTAATGATGAAAAGAGTTTTCAAAAGCTAAGGGGAAAAATGGACCAGCTAACGATAGATTTGGAGACCATGTATCAATGAAAGGTCAGCCTATTTAACTGATAACATGAGTAGAAAATGCATAGAACTTCCTTTTTTTCAAACAGGGGAGTATATAGTCTCATTGCAACATTTAAAAGGCACAGAGGGGGGATACAGGGAGAAGCCCTCAGGGGCCCCAGCTCTCGGGTACCGCCTCAGAGGCCGCCAGGGGAGTCGGTTCCCAGGGGAGCCCTCGCATGCAGGGGCCTTAACCGAAGAGCATGCAGTCCTATGTGCAAGACCACATTGAAACGCTCCCGAAGGGCTCTGATCACATGTAATTTGGGTTTTCTCTTCTGCGTTTCTTCTGGTGTTCGAAATGCTAGTTTTAGCAGGACCTGTCCCACGTAAAGCCGTGTATCCTTTGGTCAAAAAAAGTTGAATTCTGGATAATGTAATGAATGGCAAGTACTTCTTGCCCTGCCTCCAAAGTTTAAATTTGCACAGTGTCCACAGCCACTGCAGCCCCCTATGATGCTCTGTTGGACAGTCCTGGGGGTGGGGGGGGTCTTACAGAGATGATGCTGATTGGTTCTTTGTGAGCTCCTGTGCCCAGTGCCTTTCTCTCTGGTGGATCCATGGAACACTATACACTCCTGTGTTGTCACACAATACTTGTTTCTTGGGTTTTTTTCTCTCCTGTGGCTTCTCCAAAGACCTTGGAATTCTAACGGCCATATGACATGGAATGGCATGATCCTGGGCCCCACCATCCACTCTGCTCCCACCTCCCTCCATCCTTGAACACTTCAAGCAGGTGCCCAGAGCAGGGGCTGTGTCCCTGCTGATCCCCCTACCAGAGGGCGCTTCCCCAACATTCTTGCATAACCTCATTATTCAGGTTTGAGTTTAGAATTCTCCTCCTGGGAGCACCCTCCTGGGCCACCATTGCTGTTCCTCCCCTTTAGTCATCACCCACTCGGTCATCCACCCACGTGCTGCCTTTAACTTCCTCACAGCATTGCTGTTGGGATCTTCTTGTTTCTTTCTTGTTTTTTTATTCACATTTATTGTCTGCATTCCCCACTAGACGATAAACTCGACATGTTTCCGTCCAGCTCACAGCACCATCCCCAGCAACTAAGCACACAGCAGTTATTCAACAAACACTGCTGAGAAATTGAACAAACAAATAAAAATCATCTGTGCTTGGTGATTTGGAATAGCTTTATTTTGGCTTTCTGTGGCAGGAGTTGGGGGGAGAGGAGAAAGCCTCCAGGAATAATCCTATCTAATAAAAGAGAAATATGCAAATTGACCATACATTTGCTACACCCAATAAGCCACACCACAAACCAATCAGGAGTGATATGCAAATTAACACCCAGCCAAGATGGCTGCTGCCCAAGGCTGGAGCTGGGGCGGAGCCAGCCAGCCATCAGCGATGGGCCCCATGGCAGGGCAATGGCTGGGTTCCCAAGGCCAGGCTGGAAAAAGCCTCTGCCAAGAGGTTCTTTCTGGGCTTGGGGTGGGGCGGGGCTAGGGGGCGGAGCTGTCCAGCCATCAGCGATCAGCCCCATGGCAAGGCAATCACCAGAAAAAGCCTCTGCCATCCCCTGAGGGCTCCCAGTATATGAGACAGGGCGGGTTGGGCTAAGGGACCACCCATCCCCAGTGCACAGGCCCCTAGTCCTATCTAATAAAAGAGTAATATACAAATTGACTGTACCTCTGATCAAGCCATGCCCATCAGCCAATCAGGGGCAAATTATGCAAATAAACCCCCACCAAGATGGCTGTAGCCACTGAGAGCAGGAGGGAGGCTTGGGTTTCCCAGACAATGGAGGAAGCCAAGCTTTCTGCCTGACCTTGCTGGCCTAGGCCTCCATTCAATGCTACAAAGTTTCAATTATAGAAGATATATCCCAACAGAAATGGCAGCAGCCACGGAGCTGGAGAGAGCAGAGGCTAGGGTTGCCCAGGCGATGAAGGAAGCCAAGCTTCTGCAGCCCTAGTGCCTAGGCCTCCACTCTAGGCTACAAAGTTTCAATTATGGAATTTAAATAAACCCAAACAGAAATGGTTGTCGCCATGGAGCAAGCAGAAGGCTTGGCTCTGCTCCAGGCTACAAAATTTCAATTGTAGAACATAAATTAATCCCAGATCCCAGGGCCTCTGCTTGGATCACTGGGGGGGGAGGGGGGTGGCTGGCCTGCAAACCACAACAGGCCCCTCACCCAGGCCTCCCCATGCCCCAAGGGAACCCCCACCCTGATCCAGGACACTCTTCAGGGCAAACCAGCTGGCCCCCACCCATGCACCAGGCCTCTATCCTATCTAATAAAAGAGTAATTTGCATGTTGACCATCACTCCAACACACAAGAGGGCTGCCCCCATGTGGTCAAAGATCCTTCCCCCCATCTTTCACCACAAGATGGTCAGCAGGTGAGGGCCATTGGGAGGTTCTAGGCCTGCAAAGGAGGGCAGTTTGGGCCATCAGGTCTGCAAGGGAGGGCAGTTGGGGGCAATCAAGCCTGCAGGAGAGGGTAGTTAGGGGTGATCAGGCTGGCAGAGAAGGAAAGTTGGGGGCAAACAGGCTGACAGGGGAGTGGTTAGGGGGTGATCAGGCTGGCAGGCAGAATGGTTAGGGGCAATCAGGGAGGCAGGCAGGTGAGCAGTATGGAGCCAGCAGTCCTGGATTTTGAGAACAATATCCTACTGCCCATTTAGGCCTGATAGGATCAGGCCTAAATAGGCAGTTGGACATCCCTCTAGGGGTCCCAGATTGGAGAGGGTGCAGGCTCAGCTGAGGGACATTCCCTACCTCCCGTGCACAAATTTCGTGCACTGGGGCTCTAGTCTGTGTATATAAGAAGCTAATATGCTAAGTATCTGACCGTCCAGGTAGTGATGTCACGCAGCAATGCCCAGTTTCCTCTCCCTAGCGACTAGCCTCCTTGCACTTTCGTCAGCCCAGGAACAAGACTTGCTTATAGGCAGGTTGAAACATTTCACACTGTAACCAACTGTCTGTGAAGCGTTTTCATGTTCCTTATCTCATTTGATCCTCACAGAAGTCCTGGAGTAGATAGATAGGAGACTCGGTGGAATCCTATTTTCTTTTCATTAGCCAGAAAATTGAGATTTAGAAAGCTTAGAAACTTTTCCTGACTGAAAAGAATTAAGAAATGGTGGGCCTTGAAAATGACTTCAGTTTTTCTCACTGCACAGAATATAGACAAACACTGCTTCAGTTAAATATTTTGCCCTTTATTCTCTCTGCGTGATCTACAATAATAATCTGCTTTGTGTTGATATTTACTGCTGTGTTGCTGATAATTACCTGAAAGAGAAGTTGGGGTGCTTCACTGGACTGGAAAAGTTTAGCTAAATCAGAAAGCAGGTCTAATTAAGCAAGTGTTCTATATCTATAAAAAGCTAAGTTGACTCACACATGTGCAATACCGTAGGTCCTCAGTTTACATCAGAGATCCATTCCGACAGTGGCGTTATATAATGCAATTTTCGCAGTAAGTCAGAACCCACCTGCATAAGCACCTACGTCACTCACGTGGAACACATACACAGCAGTAATGAAATGAAACAGTAAAAACATTTTAAAAGAAAGATAACAATTCCTTTACTAAATAATAAAAAACACAAAGCACATATGTACATACGTCAAAATGATGGAACATTTTTTTTATAAATAAATGAGAGATGGAGACATAACCATGAAACGACATACATCGAGTCCGACATAACCCGAGGATGGCCTGTGCCTATAAAGCTCTCACTGGTGCCAACTGCATGCATGTGTTTCAATCTGTCATTGTCGATCATGAATTTGGTTGACACTTCTTTTTTAAAATTTAATTTAATTTATTCTTTAAAGTATTGCAAATAGTAGTACATATGTTTTCCTTTTTCCCTCCATTGTCCTCCCCCCAGCCTCCCCTACCCCCCAACACATGTCCTCACCTGCCCCCCCACCCCATGTCTTGTATCCATTGGTTATGCCTACATGCATGCACCCAAGTCCTTCTGTTGATCTCTTACAGCCCTCCCCCCACCCTCCCTAGCCCTCCCTCCGTAGTTTGACAGTCTGTTCAATGCTTCTCTGCCTCTATATCAATCTTTTTCTCCTGTTTCTTTTCTTTAAAAAGATCTTGCATCTGCATACTGGTTGACACTTCTATTATAGAGAAAGTGTGAATAGCAATATTAAAATATTTCTTCTAATTAATTTCCTTTCAATGTGCACGAATTTGTGCATCAGGCCACTGGTTCTGCAGTATTCCACATACATTTGCACGAAAAAGCCACAAACTCCAAAATTCCGTCTTCAGTTCTGCCTCCTGTCCATGGTATGACCTTGCTTGGACACTGCCTCAGAGCCTCAGTTTCTTCATATGTAAGAAAGTGGGTGATCAGCACACAATCACAGGATTGGAAAACGAATTAAAGAGTAAAATCAAGGTTTTAAAAGTGCACCATCTGATATCAGGCGCTGTGTGTCTCTGAAGATGAAAGGTGATCACCATGTATTCAGAGCAATAATCATAAAAAAAAAACCAACTTTATTTATTCATCCTTTTTTTAATAAATTAATCTGTATTTGCCTCTGCATTTCTAGGGCAGTTCCTACCTGATAGGGTTATTTTAAAAAGAGTAAGATAATACATGTAATTTTTTGAGTGACGTGTGGAAATATGAAGCCTTTTATAAATTAGTGATAATTATTACTTTTACTCTAATTTTGTGAATGTATACTTTTGCTGCTTTATTTATATTGGAGGGCATCACAAACATCGGTGTTTGGCTACTTGGGGTCATGGATCATGTTTTCATGGCAGGGAGTTAAAAGCGGTAACCATTGCTTATAGTCAGGGGGAAACAATTAGTGTGCAGAACTTCATACAGAATGCGCAATCAGATGTTCAAGGAGACTCTGTTTTGTTTTCTTTGGGCAGCTTACAGCCTTTTTATGGAGAACTCATGTTGTGGTTCTACCTGCTGTTCAATATGTTGAATAGATAGTAAGGGGAAGTGCAGGGAAACCATGCAAATGTTCATGGGAGAGGGGAGGGAGAAGTGAGTGTGGCCCTCTGCTCTGGAAAGATCCCTCTTCATCCCACTGTGGGAGGCAGCGTTCAACATCTAAGGTTTGAGGCTGGAGGCGAGAATGATTGCTCCGACATTGTCCCATTCCCTGTTGATCTTCGGCATCCTATTGAAATTGGGTCTTTCTAGCAAAGGAGCCAAGGGGTCCTCATGGGCACGTGTACCAAGGAGATCTGTGCCGGTGGCTGGATTGTATACACGAAGGATCCGTGTGTGAATATGTTGCAGGAGCTGCTCCTAGAAATGTATTACCTCCTTTCTGTCAGGCAGTTATTGAACAGCCAGGAAGGACCTAAAAACAAGCCTAGCGTGTGTACATGGCTGTCTACACCTGGAAATAAAGGCCACAGCTACCTCTTAGGGAGATGGGGACTGAGCTAAGGAATGGTGGTCAAGAACGTTTAACTCCGTCTCTGAAGTAGGATACTCTTACAGCACAAACAGAATTCACATACTGCTTATATACTTAAAGTGTGGTTTTAAAAGTATAAGATAATGCTGCTAAAACAGCCACTAAAAAGTAGCATTCAACCAAGCCCTTGGGTTCCACGGTCCTATTACTGCATCTATATTTTTTTGCACAACAGCACACATGACCTCTGTGACCTTGTCTCTTCCTTTGGCGAATCGTCCATATTTCAGAACTGAGACTTGAACGTGTGGTCCTTTTCCAACTCTCACAAGCATCTGAAACCCTATTCATGCACCCCTCCTCTGAACCGCCCCCCCCCCCCCCCCCGCACTCTCTCCCTAGAGAACAAACCAAAGAAGTCCCCTTTGACAAGACCCCCAGGTGTCACTGGAGCCCAAATGAGCAGGCAAAGCTGCTTAGCCCTGTAGCTGCTGCCAGATCCCTGAGTCAAAGCGCTCTCAGATTGTCACTGGATTTCCCTAAAAATGTCCTATCAGATCAACAATGATTTCCGTCGAAAAAGAAAGAAAAAGCCCCACCTCCTTTCCCAATAAAGGGTGTCAACACCCCCCTCCCCGCGCGGATTCTAAAGCTCCTGGGCTGTGACTGGCAGGGAAGTCATGGTGCGTCCGAGGGGATAAGGGAGATAAAGTGTATCAAAGGGCCCCGTGGCACATGGGATGCTATGCAGGCCTGTTTCCCCCAGAGCATCTCAGGCTTGATTGACAGGGGATTAACCCACGGGAGGGCGGTAAACAATGGCTGGAGTGGGCTTGAGGCCCAACACCTGGGTGTGAGGTTGGCTGCGTCCTGGGGGCTGAGAGCTGTGTGAGGGAGCCAGGCCCTCTTGCCCCTACCACCTCTCGCAGGCTCTGGCTGGCCCCCTTCCTCTTGGATAAACATGATTGGAAAATAGGTCAGGATTTTTTTGTTTTTGTTCTCTGCTAGGGGGCCCGGGAAGCAGAAGATGTTAGAAATTCAAGTGACCTGCTGTGAGTTCTTACAGAGAAGGGTTTTAGTATGACAACCCAATGCAGAGGGCATACCCTGTGGGATCCTGACTGGAGGGAATCAAGAGTACAGTGGACATGTTTGGGATGATGAGGGGCCCGTGGAAGATGGGCTGGGCCACACAGAAAGCCCAAACTGTGGCAAGAGATGGCTGCATCTGTTGGGGAACCTGCAAGGAATCTTTGCTTGTTTTGTTAGAGTGGTAATAGCAGCGTGTGTGTGTGTGTGTGTGTGTGTGTGTGTGTGTGTGTGTTCCTGAGCAAACTGTTTGGTATTTCTATGCGTAAATACTAACCTGTGTGGGGTGAAATGACATGCATCCTGAGACACTCTTTAAAATAGGGAACGGGCCGAAGCCAGTTTGGCTCAGTGGACAGAGCATCGGCCTGCGGACTGAAAGGTCCCAGGTTCGATTCCAGTCAAGGGCATGTACCGTGGCTGCGGGCACATCCCCAGCAGGGGGTGTGCAAGAGGCAGTTGATCGATGTTTCTCTCTCATCGATGTTTCTGACTTTCTATCTCTCTCTCTTCCTCTCTGTGAAAAATCAATAAAATATATTTTAACAAAAAAATAAAATAAAATAGGGAACGGGGCGGGAGAGGAGCCTCGCTGAAGCTGTGCAGCAAAAATCTTGGTAACTCTTGCATCTGGGTAATGGGTTCCTTGTACCAGTCCCTTCGGTTTTGGATGTGCGTGAACATGTTTATCCAAATAATGGTGATGATGACAATGATGATAATGATGCACTTTTTAAAGTGTTTTGAAAAGTGGCCATGTTGGTGTGAAAACTGACCAAGCCCTGTGTCAGCTGGATGTGGCCACTGAATCAAGAACATATCCTTGTCTGACCTGCATTGATCAAGCCTTCTGAGCCACTACTACTGGTGACCAGCAGAAATCGAGCAAAGCGAGATACTTTTCTTTCTTGAATGGTACTGTTTCAGGAGTAATGCCAGCAGCTCCCTCTCACTGAATGCTTGCTCTGCATGCATGATCTCATTTCATTCTTACGGGCCTCAGAGAGGTTAAGTAACTTTCCTAAGGTCACCCAGCTCCTAAATGGTAATAGATGCAGAGTTCAAACTCAAGACAACCAAATTTTAGGTTTTGTGCCCTGCCTGGTGCCCACTTCCAAACAAGAGAGAACAGAAAGAAGAGAGGAAATTCGCAAGCCTTGCTGCCTCCTCCTTATTCGGAGTCATAGTTCTTTTCTTAAAATATTGTTGTGTTAAAACAGTATTATTTTGGGCCGCTTAAATTTTCTGCCTCACCTGAATCCTGGGCCTTCTAATGACTAATGTTAAAGGTCCTTAAAAGTAAAGAAATGAGGAAATCTGTAATACTTTCAATAAGAAAGGTAAGCTGTTTTTAAAGTAAAGAAATGAAACATGTGGGTTGGGGCTTTGGCCCTCATGCCATGTATTCCATGCCTCTGTCATCCTCATGCTCCTGTCTGCACGTGGAAAGCTCTAATATGACGCTTAAGCTTGAGCAACATCTCTGACAGCTGGGTGCTTCCTCCCATTCAGCAATTCTGGCAAACAGTGATAGTAGTCGAAAGGGTAGATGAAATCTAGCATCTACCATCAACAATGGTAGATGAAAACCAAAGGATAGGCCATTGATTATGTAGCTTTGCAACTCGTTAGGAAAGGAAGACTGACATTAAACACCAAGAGCCCTGGAAAAATAATATTCTAAGCAGGTCTTAAAAATAAGGGGGTGGAAACATTGCCTGGGAAGTGTCAGTCACTTGCTGGATATAGAAAAGTGATGCCTTCAAGTCTGGTAGGAAGAACCAGCGGAAACAATGAAAGAAGAGCACCTCATTAATAATGATTTCAACAACAGTGTGATAGTCACCGTCTGAGAGGTCAGAGAAAGCTGGGCTGCACAAGAGAACACCGCCTGTCTGGGAGCCAGCATGAGGTTTTTTTCAAGTTTGGGTTAAAAGGACTGTATCTCATAAGCATAAGCATAATTCATTGTAGAATCAATAATATAGAGAGGTCGCTCAGCTAAACACTGTATATACATTAACTATTTTATTCCTGTGATTACATTTCAGAAATTTGAACATTTGCCCCAAAGCTTCCTAGCTAGCGAGAAGGAGACAGAGCAGAGATTTGAACCAAAACACCATGACACCCATCCCAACCACTGAGACCAGGGAAGGAAGTCAGTGGTGTGTTTTTTAAACCATTTTTTTAATTTTTGTTTTTTTTTAAATATATTTTTTATTTATTTCAGAGAGGAAGGGTGAGGGAGAGAAAGAGATAGAAACATCAATGATGAGAGAGAATCATTGGTTGACTGCCTCCTGCATGCCCCCTGCTGGGTATTGAGCCCACACTGGGCATGTGCCCTTCCCTGGAATCAAACCCAGGACCCTTCAGTCCACAGGCCGATGCTCTATCCACTGAGCCAAACCAGGTAGAGCAGGAAGTCCATTTTTAAATTTGTCTAAAGGTGAGCAAACACCTGATAGTTTGTCTGGAGCTCAGGCCTTTTTTTTGGCTTCTCTTGAGCCTTAAGCTGTCAGCTAGAGGGTCTTGCAGGCTGATCCAAACTTTTCAGTGCGGGTATTTCTGGGAGAAGTACCACCAGCATTTTCAGAAGGACCTAAACTCATTATGGCTTTCAGTTCTTCCCAGAAGATATTGCAATATTATCCTCCTGGCCCTAAACCAAACTGTGGAGTAAAATAATAAAAGGAATCAGCTGCCCATCCATGAGATTCTGACTTACAGCCCGTGACACACATCCCAGCAAGGGATGGAACATTTGCGGGGGATAAGGGGGGCGCTGTTCAGAGGAGACCTTCCTTAGATGAGTATCAAAGCTGAAGGGTAAGGGACAACCATCGGACATCTCTTAACAAAACACAGTCGTCAGCCGAACAGGTTTGGCTCAGTGGATAGAGCGTCGGCCTGCGGACTGAAAGGTCCCAGGTTCGATTCCGGTCAAGGGCATGTACCTTGGCTGCGGGCACAACCCCAATTAGAGGTGTGCAAGAGGCAGCTGATCGATGTTTCTCTCCCATCGATGTTTCTGACTTTCTATCCCTCTCCCTTCCTCTCTGTGAAAAATCAATTTAAAAATATATTTAAAAAGCAAAACACAGTCGCCAAAGGAGAAGAAACTGCATAATCTCCCCCCCGCACAAAACTATGCCAGGTTATGCACGTGCTATCCGATTTATCATCCTGGGGCACGTCTGCTCACATTTTTATGTCTCTGATGTTAGGCCTGCATCTCAGAATCAAAGGCATGTCATGCATCACTTAGAATAAGTTTTTCTTTCTTAGTGGCACCTAAAATAATTACACAACTGATAGCCTAGGGCAGTGGTCGACAAACAGCAGCTCGCAACCCACATGCAGCTCTTTGGCTCCTTGAGTATTCTAACACCAGTTCTTCAAAATAGACTCACCCAGGCCGAAAACCGACTTCTGTGCATGGGCCATGAAGTTCAATCGCACTGTACGTGCACACCCACACGTTGTGTTTTGTGGAAGAACCACACTCAATAAGCCAAAGAGCCGCATGTGGCTCATATGCTGAGGTTTGCCAACCACTGGCCTAGGGAGACTTGGACTCATTGAAACCCTGGGTTAGAAAACCAGTCATTGTGTGGCTCTCCCCACAGATCCCAGTTTATATGCACACAATTCCTTTCAGGACCTGAAACTTTAGCACAGAGCTTGGCTCATCATCACGAAAAACAAAAAAGGTCATGGAGCCAAAATACATAAGCAAGTCAACGTTAAAAGAGATGGATGGAGTGTAGCCTCAAATTGCTTATTTAAAATGTGAGCTCAATGGTTTGGTTCATTTGCGCCCTCTCCTTCAGCCATCCATAATTTTACGTGTGTTGGATATTTGGGGAGGAAACGAGGTGGGGCCTGCAAAAGTTGTGTCCCCATTCAGGGCCGGGAGATGCGGGAACAATGGCATGCATGAGTCTGTGTGTATCAGCAAAGAGCCCCTTGAACTCCGCCTGCAGGGAACAAAGGGCTTCCGAGAGGCACCGAGTAGCAGATGTTGAGTTATCTGAAGGGTCAGAATGCCAATTAGATATTGAACATGGCAGGAGGGGGGCGGAGTCTCCAAAACAAATGGAGGGTGAATGGGAGCAGTCCCAGGCGCTTCGGCTCAGGTCCTGCTGTTCTTTTGTACAATGATTTGTGGCAAATTTGTTTTGTCACTGAGGCATAGTTCCCCCTGGGTCTTAAAGTGATTTTGTAATCACAGGAGTTTTGGGTTTTTTTTCTCTCCTTTAAATGTCCTTTTTGTAATCAAATGGGATATCATTGTATTACCTTAAAAAAATAAACTCAAACAGCCCCATATTATCTACGAGGGAGATGTACAAGGAAGACTAATCATCTGTGGAAAAATAAAAGCAGAAGCAGTCAACAGGAAGAGAATCATTCAATTAAAATTTTTATTTCTGGAGAGAAATTGGAAAAAAATTCAAGAGGTCATTTAAAAAATTTAAAGACCAAAGTTTATCATTTGGTCCAGCAATTTACAGATTTTTTTTTATTGTTTAAAGGATAAACAATATCATTTTAACTCTAAGTCTCCAAATGAGAAAAATGTGGGAAACTTGAGATACAGAATGCTCCCATAGTTAACTATGCATTTATATTGGTGTTACCGTCATAAATCATTCTTGGAGAAACAAAACCAAGTAGTGTTCTGTTTAAATAATTTCATTTGGTTCCTGAAATACTTCTGGCTCTCTTTTCCCTGGAAACCACCCACATTTAGTAAAATTATATCTCTGAGTGAACGCTCCCCTGCTCGCTCTCATTCTCGCTCTCTCTCTCTCTCTCTGACTCTTGTGTGTACTAGACCGTGGAATACCAAAGCTGCACCAGCAGAAGAGGAAATTGGGATCGCATTGATTTAAATCAGCCAGTGCTGTGACCAACTTATTTAGTTCTCTCGTGACCTTTGAGGGTCAGATTTGACTACTTATGCTATCTGCTAATGCTTTACTATTTTTCATTGCTCTGCCTGTTAACAATTCTGACCTACAGCCTTTCCAGCCTGCAGGGTCGTTATATTAAACCATCGCTAATTACTCCTTGAAACATATGCTCCCGTTTTAAAATGTCATTTGAATAGAAGCCCAACCAAAACCCCTGCATTTGTCTTCTGAATGAAAACCAAACGGAAGCATCGGAATATTTCCGAGAGGGCCTTATCGGATTTGAGCGATCAGTGGAAAACAACCCCCTTCTAGTTAGTAATTTAGAAATCACGTAGAATGAAGGCTGTTCCTGAAAAGTGAGCAGCTAAGGCAGCAAATCCTGTCCTTTAATCGTATTACCAAATCCGCTGCTTTCACATTCCTGCAGAGAATGGGCTGCTATTCCTACTAAATGCCTTAAATGCAAGAATATTGTCTAAGCTTTCCTCTCTCCGTTCGTCCACCCTACGAATACGAGGCCATGTTATATGTTGGGCACCATGTTAGGTCCTGGGATACATGAGAGAGAAGGTCTCTGAAAACCGGCCTCTTTGTTATGGGCCTCGAAAACACTATAGTTGTTAGGGGACAAATAAAAGACGGACAGATGTTCGTGGGTTCAGTTTTGCATGAGGACAAGCGAACATGAAGTTACAGGTCGGGAGCAGGGGTCACTTCCCAACGTTTCTCTAGATTATACTTGAGTCATAAAAACCAAGCACTCTTTGTCCACAAAATGAAAGGTCAGTTATTTTAGATCAAAATAGCCAGAGACAAAGAGCACATTAAAATAACATTTCAACTAAATTAAGTATTATGTATTATAATTTAATAATTAATACTTATTATTATAAACCAGGCAATAGAAATATTTGAAACATAAAAAAATGTTTTACTGTCCGAAAAATAAAAAATAAGTAATTTACTTGAGATCAAGATAGCCAGAAACAAAGAGCACCTTAAAGTAACAATTCAACTATAATAATCTATACTAATAAAAGGGTAATATGCTAATTAGATCGGATAGACCAGATGTCTTCCGGATGTGATTCCGGGTGTCCTTCCTGACAAAGCTGGGGGATGACCCGCCTGCAAACCAGCCGTGGGCCCTCACCCAGACCAGCCCCGCCCCCCCAGCAGGGACCCCCATCCCAATTAGGGGCATGGCCTGCCTGCCAACCGCCTGTGGGTCCTCACCCCAGCCAGCTCCACCCCCTCCAGTGGGAACACTCCATCCTGATCCAGGACCCCCTTCAGAGCAGGCCACCCAGCCCCCACTTGTGCACCAGGCCCCTATCCTATATAATAAAAGGATAATATGCAAATTGACCCTAACAACAGAACGACCAGAACAACCACTGGACCAGCCACTATGAGGTGCACTGATCACCTCTCAGTCCCTTCCGCCAGCATCAGGCACCGATCATCTGATAGCAAACTGGGAACTGGGGGGGTGTGGTGGCAGGGTGGGGCCGGCTGCAGGCAGCTGGGGAAGATGGCCCTGATCACAGGCCAGATCTAGGGAACATACCCGCACACGAATTTTGTGTGCCAGGCCTCTAGCCTATAATAATAAAAGCACAGTGTGCTAATTAGACCAGGCATCCTTCCTGACGACTTTCCAGATAAAGCCGGGGTGGTGAGGGAAGCCCAGGGCCTGGGTGCCAGAGGGAAGCTGGTATCATTAGCCAGGGGAAGGAAAGCCTATTCTTGCACAAATTTCATGCATCAGGCCTCTAGTTATTATTTATAATTTAATATTTAAATCACTGTATTTACACTTATAAAATTATTGTCGATTTTATAAATTGCCATTATTATTACTAATTCGGGTGGGATTGGACCTAAACCGGCAGTTGGACATCCCTCTCACAATCCAGGACTGCTGGCTCCCAACTGCTCACCTGTCTACCTGACTGATTGCCCCTAACCATGTCTGCCTGTGAGCCTGACCGATGCCTAACTACCCTCCCCTGCTGGCCTAATTGCCCACAACTGCCCTCCCCCACCGGCCATCTTGAGATGGCCATCTTGTGCAAGGGTGTGATGGTAAATTTGCATCTTCCTCTTTATTATATAGGATTATTATAAACCATGCAATTGAGATTCCATGCAGGAATTTGCATGGAGGGGGTCTGGTGGAGGAGCTGGTGCAACCCACATGCTACCTCAGACGTCAGAGGTGTGCTGTGCCAACAGCAATCTACCACAATCTTCTCTTGACGATGTTGGAAAGTGGGACCCCACTGACTTGCTGGTCGTCTTTGCTTTTGCTTTACATTCTTACACATAAACCTCCGATTCATCTCAGAATGCAAAGGTCACCGCAAAAAGAAAAAAAAGAAAAAAAAAAAGCTGAGGCCAAATATACACGCCCTTTTGTCCAGGAGAAGGATAACAGAAATCTTTTTTTTTTTTTTTTTGCCTTTTTACCAAAAAATGTGGCCAGAGCCAGGTGTTTCCCAAGTTTGCAAAGCTACATGAGGAGTGTGTTAACAGACCTGTTACATACCTTTAAATGCTCTTTCAAAAAGGTCTCATTTGAACTTACAGAAAAGTTGCAAAATTCATGCAAAAAATGCCTGTCACCTCTCACCCCCGCAACCCATTTCTCAAAACGACGAAATGACGTCGATGCAGTCCTAGCAGCCAAACAAGCTTTAGGGATCCCTCCCCCCCCCCCCCCCCCGCCCCCGCCTCCCACTGCTGCCCTGCCCTGTCCGTGATCCGGCCCAGGATATCACTCCGGTAGATGTTTGTAAACTTGTAAATTCAAATATTTCTGTGGTTTGCCTCTCTGAAATAATTTATTTGGAAATTAACAAATAATTTTAGGAGAAGAAAAAATAAAAGGAGTTGGGATTTATTTTAATCAAATGTGGATGGCAAAAAAAACAAAGAGGCACATTTTACAGGCATTTATTTTTAATCAGGATGTTGTTTTTAGTGAATAAATTCTCTTTAGCCAAATAATGGAACATATTATTGTCAAATTTTAAAATAAGAAAAGAAAGAGAGATAAGCTTCAAGCTTCAAACCACAAGATACCATTTCTCACCCATCACATTTGCAACAATTAAAAAGATTGATTATATTCTTGCTCAAGTGTCTAAGCATCTCAGTTTTCCTCCCTGTGAAATGGGAGTGTTTATTGTTCTCAACCCACGAAGAGGCAGAAAAGGAGAATGGTTAAGAACGTGGTCCTGATAATTGGGCTTTCTGGTTCAACACGGACTGCCCCATTTTTTTTGGCTGTCCGATCCTGGAAAAATTTCCAGACTTTACCATCTGGTACCTCGGTTGATCATAACAACAGTTTCTACCCCAGAGAGTTGTTCCCAGGACTAAATGAAATTATATGTATAAGACATGTAGAACAGAATCTAGCATGCAGTAGGTCCTATAGAAATATTTATTATTATTTTGGGACTTTCCTAAGGATTAACTCGGTTAACACATGGAAAGGTCTTAGCCCATCATGTCAAATTAATATGAGCTCTAATTCTCCAGAGTTGGTGAGGGTACCTGGGAAAAGGCATTCTACCTCGTGTGGCAATTCCGATAAAAAGTTTAGATTTGATTCAGAGTTTCATCTCTGGGAATCTAGCCCATAGAATACCTACAGATGTGTACAAAGATATACACATAAAATGCTCAGTGAGCATCTATCTGGGTTGTGGGTTCGCTCCTTGTTGGGGTGCATGCGGGACACAGCTAGTTGATGTGTCTCACACCGATGTTTCTCTCTCTCTCTCTCTCTCTCTCTCTCTCTCTCTCTCTCTCTCTCTCTCATTATGGCATGATTCATAAGAGCTCCCACCCACCCAAAGAGAACAAATCGGGGTAACTTAAATTCCCATTACCTTGGGAAGAGTGAAATGACTAGTCCACAGCCGTAAAAGAGAATGAGATAGCTTTGTTTGCCTGTATTGACTTTGAAGGGTATATATGATAAATTCATTGTTTTTTCACCTATTTATCCATTTATTGATGATAATAAATATTTATTGACTGCCTATGTTAATCAAATGTGGATTAAATGCTCCATGGGCTGGGACACAGTAAAGGACATGCAATTCTGCCACCGTGGAGTGACCTATGGGCAGGGCACAACCAGTGCGCACATCAAGGAAGTGTCCGCCCAGAAGTCAGAGGCGAGGCTAGCACCCAAGCAGGGAAGATGGGGTGGGAGGGGGCTAGTCACATAGGGACATCAAGGAACTCTCTGATCTCAGTGCAGAGGCATGCAGGCCAGGGGGTGCTGGAGGAAGTGCATTCCAGAAAGGGGGAACAGAACGCAGGTGCAGAGGCTGGTGGTTTGGAGTTGAGCAGACTGAGTGAACAAAAAGATATGCAGGAAAATATATATGGTATCTATTTTTGACAAGGGAAGAAGGAGATAAACAGAGGAGGAGGTGGACTCACAAATGCCTGCAAGGAGAACGAGATGAGATGGCCCAGTGTTCAGAGCTGACCCGGGCATGGGACTGAGGAGAACATCTCCCAGTCTTCCTTTGTAAGATACTATCGTGTCTCTCCTTTCCAATGAGCATGTGTTAGCTGTAACTCCAAAGACAAAATAAATATGAAGAGTGCTGGAAGATGCACAGTCTGGTCTTTTCTTGAAGGAGCTGGAATAGGGTTTCTTAGCAGCCATCCTACTGACATTCGGGGCTGAATAATTCGAGGCAAGGGCAGGGTCCGTCCTGTGCGCTGTAGGAAGTCTAGCAGCACCCTCAGCTTCTACCTTCTAGATTCCAGGAGCACACCCAGGAGTGCCAACTGGCAATGTCTGCAAACAAGGCCAAGTGTTAGGACGGGTCAGAAGAGCCACACACCCCCTGCAGCCTCCGACACCGCCCGGTCTAGGGAAAAGCTTCGGCTCCGGGCGGCTGCCTGTTCAAATCCCAGCTCTGCCCCTTGCAAGCTGTGTATCCTGTGACTCCTCTGTGCCCCAGCCTCCTCATCTATAAAGCAGGGGTAAGCATATTGTCTTGCTGGGCTTCCTACGGGATGAAAGCAGCCAGTCCATGGGATGTGCTTAGGACAGGCATGGCGCCCGAAAACACTGGACCCATGTTATGATGGATGTCCGTCTGAGATCCTCCGGCAGGACGACCAGAGCTCTTCGCGCCCCTCAGCCTCCCTGCCGGGCGCCCCTCAGCCGGTGGCCGGCTCCGCCCTGTGGAGTGGAGACTCGGACACAGAGCCCAGAGGAGAAGCGTGGCCCACCCATTGCTCAGGGGGGAGCACCCTCCTCCATGCTTCCTGCATCTTTTGTTTAAGGGAAAGTGAGGTTTCTTTTAACTGAAAGTGACTTAATATAGTTTTCTTTCCACAAGTGTTTCCAAAGCCTGCCTTTGTGAGTCTTTACCAAAAGGTCATTGACCAAGAAATCATTTTGGCTGCCTGACCCCTGCACACACACACACACACACACTCACACTCACACTCACACTCAGTGGCTTATTTTCCCCAAAGCGAACTGCATTCCTCTATGGAGTCGACTCATCCCCGGCCCCATCTGGTCCGCATTTCACTTGGTGGAAATTAGAAACCAGACCACATTTGCTCGCATTTTCAACTGCCCTTTGTTTTCTTAGTGGTTTTTTTTTCTTTTTATATACACGGCTTTTTGTTTGTTTTTCAACTTTTACTGTCCTAATCAATGCTTTCCTTAATTATAAATAAATTTATTTTAAAATTTTTAATATATATTTCAGAGTTCATTTTTATTTATAATATATATGCATTTATACAATATATTAAGTGTATGCATACATTAATAAAATATCCATATATTACCTAAGTACATAATATAAAATATATATGTGTGTGGGTATATATTGAAAGTTATGTGTATATTTAAAGCAATGATTCCTAACTGGGGGTGATTTTTGTCCCCAGCCTCCGCAGCGACATTTATCAATGTCTAGAGACATTTCTGATTGTCATAACCAGGGTCCTGCTGTCCTCTAATAGGTAGAGATCAGGAACCCTGCTAAGCATCCTCCAATGCTCAGCACAAAGAATTATCTGAACCGAAATGTCAGTGCTACTGACACTGAGAAACCTTGATTTCAGTAAATTGTGACCACGCAGCCATTGGCGATACCTAATGTTTGCTGAGTGCTGAGAGCTTGACCTCATCATCTCTTCTGAATCCTTTTAACAACCCTTCTGTCATTCCCATTTTGCAGATGAAGAAACTGAGGCAGAGTCATAGACCTTACCCAAGGCCATGCAGCTAGTGAGAGGCAAAAAGCAGGATTTGAACCCAGGCCTGTCTGGATCCAGAAAGCACGCTCCTACCTACTGTGCTCTGTGTCCCTGATATATTGGGAGGCACAAAGAGGCAGGTGTACAAATGAATAAGCCTGGTTCCATTTCTAGACAAGAAAAAAGTTAGAGTGAACATTGTGGAAAAATCAAACTGGAGGAATATGCATCATTTTTTAGCCACTGGTCCTATCTAGATGCCATCCGCTTTAGAGAGGCGTTCTCAGACAGACAGGCAGAGACCCAGACACACACACACCCAGACAGACACATTCACACATACACTCACACACACCCAGACACACACACACACACCTAGACAGACACACTCACAAACTCACACACAATTCATACATATACATACTCACGCTCATACACACCCAGACACACACACACACTTACATCCTTAGTCTCCTATGGTAGCATCTCTTTGCAAATTGCACATTTCCTCCATAGCCCTTACTACATCCTGCCACTCCCCATTGCCTGGCAAGGTTGTTCGATTGCTCTCCTTCTCTCTCACAATGTCATGTCTTCTTGAGAGCTGCTCCCTTGAGTTTCTCCCCTCTGTTGAGTCGCCTGGTGAGTGCAGAGCCAGCTTAGAAAGGGCTCTCAATAAATATTTACCAAATGGATGGTTGGGGCAAGATCATGGGCAACCTTCCCTTCCTATGGGATAGAAAACAATAATGTCTGAATTTACTTACATCAGATGAATTATTGCTGAGATTAAAAAAACAACATTAGGAGAGGAACCAAGATGGCAGCATAGGTAAACACCTATACTGCTGCCCCGCCCAAAAATTTCAAAACTACAACTAAAAGACAAAACGGACATCATCCAGAACCACCAGAAAGCTGGCTGAGTGGAAATTCCACAACTAGAAGGAAAGATAAAAGGACACTGTGACTCAGAGAAGCTGCAGAGGGCAGAGTTGCGGAGATGTGTGGAGACAAAGGTGTGGAGACGCACTGAGCGGAAAGGGTGGGCAGCTAAATACCCGGCTGGTTTTCTTGAACAGGGAGGGAGACAAAGGCGTCCCACTGCACTGATCCCCAGTTCTGGGCTAGTCTCAGGGAACCCAGGTTCATATGGGGTGAAACTGGACTGTAAGAAGGAAGCACACTGAGATTTGGGGGCTGCAGAGGTGCACAAGCTTGCAGAAGGGATGAGTGCTGACTCTCTCGTTCGGGGAGGAAAAATAAAAAATAAAACCACCGGACTGCATTGTTTTCCAGTTCTGAGTGAGACTTTGGGTGTCTAGACTCATTTGGGAAGAAACTGGATTGGCTGGCAGCGGGCAGAGCTCAGGGT
Organism: Antrozous pallidus; assembly: GCA_027563665.1. Lineage (NCBI taxonomy): Eukaryota > Metazoa > Chordata > Mammalia > Chiroptera > Vespertilionidae > Antrozous > Antrozous pallidus. The sequence continues at coordinate 9,924,073 of CM050518.1, forward strand.
AGCTTTCTGTCAGAGGTGCATGCAGCCATTGCCACGGGCACAGAGATCCAGGCGCCTCTTAGGGTGGGGCTGATGGGGAACCAAGGCTGACTGCTCAGCCCTGAGACTCCACCCCATCCAAGCTGGGCACAGAAGCTCTCCCAGCAAAGAGACAGCTGATTCTCACAGCCAATTGGCCTGGAGGTCAACCCCTGCCAGTGATACCAACAACAATCTAGGCTTAACTACAACAAGATTGTGCAGCCTATAAAGGGGTGCGCCAAGAGTGTCCACCTCAGGTAACTGGGGAGGCTGAACCACTGTCCCCTAGAAGACACTTATCACACAAAGCTAATCAATCAACTCAGGGAAGTAGCCAGAATGCAGAGACAAGGAAACAAATTACATTTGAAAGAAATGGAGGGGGAAAAAATGACTAGATATAGAGTTCAAAACCATAGTTATAAGGTTTTTCAAGAATTTCCTAGAAAAAGCTGATAAATTTAATGAGACCCTCGAGGATGTGGAAAAAGACCAACTAGAAATTAAGCATACACTGACTAAAATAAAAAAATATTATGCAGAGATCTAAAAGCAGACTAGAGGACTGCAAGAATCAAGTCAAAGATTTGAAATACAAGGAAGCAAAAACCACTCAGCCAGAAAAGCAAGAAGCAAAAAGAATCCAAAAAATTGAGGATAGTGTAAAGAGCATCTGGGACAACCTCATGCATACCAATATCCGAATTTTGGGGGTGCCAGAAAAAGAGAGAGAGCAAGATACTGAAAACCTATTTGAAGAAATAGTGACAGAAAACTTCCCCCACCTGGTGAAAGAAATAGAGTTAAAAGTCCAGGAACCACACAGAAGCCCAAACAAAAGGAATCCAAAGAGGACCACACCAAGACACATCATAATTAAAATGCCAAGAACAAAAGACAAAGAAAGAATATTAAAAGCAGCAAGAGAAAAACAGTTAGTTACCTATAAGGGAGCACCCATACAATTGTCAGCTGATTTCTCAATAGAAACTATGCAGGCCAGATGGGAATGGCAAGAAATATTCAAAGTGATGAATAACAAGAACCTATAACCAAGATTACTCTACCCAGCAAAGCTATCATTCAGAATTAAAGGTCAGATAAAGTGCTTTGCAGATAAAAAAAAAAAAAAAAAAAGGTAAAGGAGTTCATCACCACCAAACCAGTATTATATGAAATGCTGATAGGTATTCTTTAAGAAGAGGAAGAAGAAGAAAAAGGCAAAGATAAAAATTATGAACAACAAGTACACGTCTATCAACAAGTGAATCTAAAAATCAAGTGAATTAAAAATCTGATGAACAGAATAAACTGGTGAATATAATGGAATCAGGGGCATAGAAAGGGAGTGGACTGACAATTATCAGAGGGAAAGGGGTGTGGGAGGTGCGGGTAGAGACTGGACAAAAAGTGTACACCTATGGATGAGGACAGCGGGGGGAGATAAGGGCAGAGGGTGGGATGGGTACCAGGTGGAGGGGAGCTATGGGGGTGGGTGGGAAAAGAGGAACATTATAATAATCTGAACAATAAATATTTATTAAATTTAAAAAAACGTCAGTTTTCGTTTTAACACAAATTATAGTCCATCCATACAATGAAATGTGCAGCCTACAAGCATAACGTGTAGGTAAAGATTTAATGCATGGATGCATGTTGCACATTTGAAAGGGAAGAAGGCTAGAAAAGTGGGGTGTGGGAGAGGTTGTGTATGTGTGTGTGGTTGTACGGGGGGGTAGGAGGTCTTTGTGTGGTTTTGTGTATGTTGAGTGTGGTTGTGTGTACATGCAGAGAAAAATAAGAGAATGTGATTTTTTCTGAGAGGTGGAACTATGGGTGATTTTGCTGTCCTTTTTTTTCTTATTAACCTTTTTGGAGAATTTCTACAGTGAGCATGTGATTTATTTTGTAGTAACTCAGTTCTGTGAGATTTTGTGCACATTCCTAAAAATCTCTGTACTTTCCCACATTGCACAATAAGGCCACGGGACTCATAGGGAAACCTCATCACATTAAACAAAAGATAGGAACCTAGTAAAAATGGTAGCACAGTTTTACACATGCTAAATTGTTAGAAGTATGGGGGTGGGGGGAGGCAAAGTAGGTTTACAGTTGTCCATATGGAAAATAATACAATAATTAATAATACAATAATAAACTCTGTTCCAAGTACTAATAGCTGTAAACCTACTTTTGCCCCACCCTGTACGTATACTACAATAAATAGCAGTTGACCTTGAAAAAGACCTTAAGTTCACTGTGGATGTGGGCACGGGAAAGGGTTGGGCTAATGTGACTGCGCAGGGGTAGGGGAGGGCTATCTGACACCAGGTGTGGCTGGGCACGGCTCACAGCACCTGGTGGCCGGAGGTGGCCGGAAGGAATTCAGGGTGGGGGTGCGCTTTGCGGATTCCTAAATGTCTTGTGCCCCTGGGTGCAGTTTTCAGCATTCACCTGTGTTTCTTGCAAAGTTAACTGCACATACACAAATGTAAAACCCATGTTATGTTTGAATTGCATCCTAACATATCAACCACATTGGAACAAATTTGTATTTTTCAGAATAAGCATTAAGGCAGAGCTGACTGTATGAAAGGGGAAACAGCATTGCATGTTATTGATGTACAAATATTTCTGGATTTTAACTTGACATTTGTTTTTTCCAAACAGTAATAGCTCAGATTTGACAGGAAAATGACAGGTTTTGTCAGATTTGACAGGAAAATAGACAGGTAACAGCAAACATCTATGGAGCATCTACTGTGTGCTTTGCTCATGCATGATCTTATTTAATCATCCCCTGAACTATTGAGGGAGGAACCACACTGAGGAATCTGAGGCACAGAGAGGTTAAGTAGCTTGCCCAGAGTCACACAGCTGTCGCATGCAAGAGCTGAAATCCAAACCCGCGTCCAAGTTTATGTCTTCTTCAATGCTCTGTATTACACTGGAGTCGGACATGGTGCCAGTAGCCATGTTTAGAGGATAAAGGGTGAGGTGGCCTCAGGAAGCTTGGCTTGAATGTGAGCATTCACATTCAGGTCGCGGCCAACAGCCCTGCCAGGAACACAGGTGGATGTAGGACCACCATGACAAGCCTCATGGACATGTCCTTTTCTACGTGAAAATTCTTGGATGATGGACCAGCTAACCATATTGACGTCAAGGTTTACAGACCAGAGGAGGCAGGTTGCTGCCCACCTGCCTTTCCGAGCCACTCCACCTTCCACTGGCTCAAATAAGTGCCCCGTAGGTACATTTCTCGGGGGTCAGCAGGCCACACCAAGTGTCCGATTGTCTCAGAGGCCATCTGGCATCGTGTGAAGGGTGTGGGCTGGACACATGCCTGGAGTCCAGACCCACCTTCACCACTTGCTAGCTGTGTGTCCTGTGTAATGCCCTTTGCCTCTCTGTTTCCTCCTCTGTAAAACAGGCCAATAACTGAATGATTGTCCAGCCGCAACATGTTAACCTGAATAGGGCGCAGATTGGAGCTGGCCACAGTGAGTTCCTAATAAATGTTAGAGAATGGAAAGACGATTGCCACCACGACGGCCAAACGTGCTCATAAATAACATTGTCTGATCAGGAATCAGATCTGATCTAGTATAATGCCATTATGTCTCGGCTCTTCTTCACGAGTTGCAGAAAATAGACCCCGCCAGTCATCCCCAAACTCTGAATTGTGCACCCGGCAGGTGTGACATCCCTCAGTGTGGGTACGTTTATGTGCTATAAACTCCATGTATTTAGAACTCTACCACTCCAAGCACAATACAGCTCTCATTTCACTCAGAGGAAAAGCCAGAGTGCTTGGAGTGGCCCTGAGAGCCCACCCTAAATGAGCTAGCTTTCTCCGACTTCGTCTCAAAGTTCGTTCTGCTCCAGCCAACCCTGGCCTCCCTGCTTCTTCGCGCACATCAGTCATGCTCCCACCTCAGGACCTTTGCACGGCTGTTCCCTCTGGCTCAGAGCCTCTTCCCCAGATTTTTGAATGCTCACTCCCTCATGCCCTTCAAGTCTTTGAACAAATGTAACCTATTCAAACGATGCCAAGCCCTGACCACCTAGATAAAATTGTAAGCACTCCTACTCACTTCTGCACCTCTCTTTCATTTTCTCTTTAGCTATAATAATTTATACCTTCTAATATACAATATAATTTAATTACGTATATTTATTATCTATTGCCTCTCTCTCTCAGGGAGGACATAAGTTCCATGAGGGCAGGAGTTGTGTTTTTTTTTTGTTTTTTTGGGTTTTTTTTTTTGTGGTTTCTTAAAAATAGTCCATTGTCTTTCTTTCTTTCTTTCTTTCTTTCTTTCTTTCTTTCTTTCTTTCTTTCTTTCTTTTATTGATTGCAGAGAGGGAGAGGGAGAGAGATAGAAACATCAATGATGAAAGAAAATCATTAATTAGCTGCCTCTTGCACGTCCCCTACTGGGGATCAAACCCACAAACCCAGGCATGTGTCTACTGGAATCGAACCTGGGACCCATCAGTCTGCAGGTTGACACTCTATCCACTGAGCCAAACCAGCCAGAGCAGGAAGTTGTGCTTTATTCACCAGGTAGCTTAGCCCACAGAACTGTGCCTGGTACCATAGTAGGTGCTCAATAAATATCTGTCAAGTTAATTGCCTAAACAACTAAACAAATGAATGAAAGTCTTCTTTACTCACATAAAACTTGGAGTTAAATCCAGAAAGACAGCTTTGTTTTGGTAGAAAGTTCTCATTGTCCCTCAAGATCCTATCTCTTCCACATAATGAAATTTTCAGCTGGGCTGTAAGTTTCCACCCGGAGAAAAAAAGACTGTGTTCCCAAGCCTCTGTGTGGTGTAGGTGAGGTCTGGAGACCCAGTTCTGGCCAAGAGGACACAAATAGACGTTTCCCGTCCGGTGCGTGGCTTTGCTCTCTTCTCTGTCCGGTCCTCTGGCTGTGGTTCAGAACTTGGCTGCTGCCACCTCAGCCTGAGGTCAATGAGTTGAAAAGCCGCGAAGAAGAGAGAAAGGACAAGGGTCCCAGGAGCTGATAGAGCCAGAGACCACCTACATAGTTTTAATGAAAAGAAAATAAACCGTCTTGTTTAAGGCACTGCTGTTTTAGGGTTTTCTGTATCCCCTCTCCGCTACACGTCCATAATATACTTATTTTAACCTGGGATAAAAATTAAGTTAGGCTTCCCTTGAACCTCAGTATACAATTGACAAGCTTTTCCCATCCTCCCATCCAGCATAGCCATCCCTTTCAGCTGGTTGCATTGCTGAGCCAGCAATTTCTAACGCTTCTGGAATCTGAGCTGTGTATACTCCCTATGTTATTACACATCATATGTTGCTGTGACTTTAATCAAGGAAGTATATTTTCACTTGACATATTAGTCACAGTGCTTCTGGATCATCAGAGACAGCTGAGAATGCTTCGCTGGCACGGCATCAGTTTACCTGTTCCCTCTTCCGTGGGCTGCCTGAAAATCGGACCCGCCAGATCTGGGCAGATACCGTGCCTCCTTTCATTCGTCTCTGCACCTCTTTTCAAAAGGAATCAGTTTCCCAGGCAGAGGAAGGAAATAAATACTATTTATTGGGTTGAACTCCTGATGTGATGTAATTTACGTAACAGCAAATTACAACTTAGAATCTCCAGTAGCAATTATGATGTGAAAGAACAAGTCAAAATTTTGCTCTTAAGCCAACAGCAAAAATAAAGAGTGGAAAATGTTGGTAAACTTCACACAGAATTTAAATACTATTTTCATCTCATTTGCCTAGAAATGGGAGGGCGCGGGAGGGGGAGACAGGCAATCTTTGGCCCTAAAATTGAAATTGAGGAGAACCTCCCAGACAGTAAATTCAATTCTAAAAGCCTCAGAGCAGGAGAACAGTTATGGGAGGAGCGCAAGAACTCACAGGAATGAGGTTGCAAATGAACTTTATAAGCCTAGTGATAGATATGACCTTTCCCTCAAACAACACAGCCCATGAGGTAGTCTTCCTGTGTCCTTAGAGTCAGTCTTTAGTCCTCTTGACTGGCTCTGAGGTGTTAGGTCTTTGCCTTTCTACCATTCACAGACCTTACCTTAATTTTAGGTAAGGTCATTGGTAAGCAAACTTTAGTCCTAGAAAAGTGAAGTTGCTCTTCCTTTACTGCATAAGAATTGGAGGAAGTCTTGGGAGTTGGGACCATGTTCATGCCCCTCACCATGAAGTACGCGTTGAGAAACGGGCAATGTCAGTTTCCCCGAGTGGGAATGGGTTCTGGGAGGGGGTCTGGAGGTGATTTTTAGCTCCTCTGCTAGACAATTTGGGTGGCCCGTGCAGATGCATTCCATGATGAAATCTGACTGGTTACATTAAGGCAAGCCCTCTGGTACTAATAGATTCTGAATGTCTTTCTACTCTTGCTAATTTCCCATTTAACAAAGAGGTAGCAAGCAGGCTGAGCTGTTAGCCTGCTGGAGTACCTAACAAGAGATTCTCCATTGCTGATAGTGACGTGCACAATTTCCTTCTGAAATACATTTGTGTAAGTAAAAAACAACAACAGGGGCTAAACTGTTTTATATGCATTAAGTAAAATAAGGAATACTCAGACTCGGCAAAATGGCCACTGTGCTACACAGATGGTGAGTCCTGGAGACAATGGGACGCCCTCCCACTGCCTTCTGCCGTCCTTTTCAGTCTAGGACAGAACTCGAGAACTGTGGTCAGCAAACTGAGTCCTGTCACCTGCTTTGTTTGACAAATGAGTTAAGAATGGTATTTCCGGAGGAGAACCAAGATGACGGCATAGGTAAAACACCTATCTTGCCATCATACACAGCAATTTTAAAACTACAACTTAACGAAAGAACAAACACCATCCAGAATCACCGGAAAGCTGGCCGAGTGAAAATTCCACAAATAAAAGTGAAGATAAGACGCGGCTGAGGACAGCGTTGAAGATATGTGCAGAGAGAGGTTTGGAGGAGCGCGCGCCAGTGGATAGGGCGGGAGGCTGAAAACCGGCCAGTTTTCTCGAATGGGGGAGACAAAGACGTACCACTGGACTGATTCTCCAGCTCTGGGCAAAGTCCAGGGAACCCACTATCACACAGGGTAAAAACTGGACAGTGGGAGGGCACGCCGAAGCTCAGGTGCTGCAGGGGTCTGCTGAAAATGGGTTTAATCTACATCTCACTTGTTTGACAGTTTGGGTGGGTATAGAATTCCAGTTTCAAAGGCGAACTTGTGTGGAGTGCGCGTGGACTTGGGAACAGTGCAGCTGCGTGACGGCGCAGAGAGCGCGCGTGACTTGCTCTTTCATTCGGGAAACCATCAGACTGCTTTGTTTTACGACCCTGGGTGAGATGTTGGGTGTGCAGACTCATTTGGGGAGAGTCTGAATTCCCCAGCAGCTGGTGGAGCTCCACAGCAGCTCTCTCTCACAGGTGCTGGCGGCCATTGCCCCTGGCACAGAGTCCCTGGGGCTGCATAGGGCGGAGCTAACACTGTCTGCTTAGCCCGGAGACTCCACCCATCCAACCTGAGCACAGCTAACTTCACAGACAATTGGCTTAGAGGTCAGCCCCTCCAAGTGCTAACAACGATCAACCTGAGCTTAACTTCAGCAAGACTGTGCAACCCATATCCACCTCAGGTAACTGGGAGGCTGAGCCACTGTCCCTTGTAGGACGTCTACCACACAAAGCTAATTGACCAACTGAGGGAAGCAGCCACCATGCAGAGACAAGGAAAGAAATCCGATGTGAAAGAAATGGAGGGAAAAAAATGACTGGACATGGAACTCAAAACCATGGTTATAGGGCTTCTCAAGAGGCTCCTAGAAAAGATCAAGACCTATAAGGAAATAAGCAAGACCTACAAGGAAATGAACGAGACCCTCAAGGATATGAACAAGACCTGCAAGGAAATGATCAAGACCAACGTGGAAATGAATGAGTCCTGCAAGGAAATGAACGAGACCTACAAGGATATGAACGAGACTCTCAAGGATATGAAAAAGGACCAACCAGAAATTAAGCATACACTGACTGAAATTAAAAATATTATACAAAGACCTAAAAGTACTCTAGAGCACCCTAAGAACCAAGTTAAAGATTTGAAATACAAAGAGGTAAAATCCACTCAGCTGAAAAAGTAAGAAACCAAAAGAATCCAAAAAATTGAAGATAGTGTAAGGGGTCCCTGGGACAACCTCAAGCACAACAACATCTGAATTATAGGGGTGCCAGAAAAAGAGAGAGAGCAAGACAATGAAAACCTTTTTGTAGAAATAGTGACCGAAAACTTCGCACACCTGGTGAAAGAAATTGACTTAGGAGTCCAAGAAGCGCACCAAACCCTAATATATAGGAACCCTAAGAGGACCACACCAAGGCACATCATAATTAAAATGCCAAGAGCAAAAGACAAAGAGAGAATATTAAAAGCAGCAAGAGAAAAACAGTTAGTTACCTATAAGGGAGCACCCATTCGATTGTCAGAGGATTTCTCAACAGAAATGATGCAGGCCAGATGGGAGTGGCAAGAAATATTCAAAGTGATGAATAGCAAGAATCTACAACCAAGATTACTCTATCCAGCAAAGCTATCATGCAGAATTGAAGGTCAGGTAAAGTGCTTCACAGATAAGAAAAAGCTAAAGAAGTTCATCATCACCAAACCAATATTATATGAAATGCTGAAAGATATTCTTTAAGAAGAGGAAGAAGAAAAAGATAAAAGTGTAAATTATGAACAACAAATACACATCTATCAACAAATGAATTTAAAAATCAAGTGAATTAATAAGCTGATGAACAGGATAAACTGGTGAATGTAACAGAATCACGGATAGAGAGAGGGAATGGACTGACAATTCTGGGGGAGAAAAGGGGTGTGGGAAGTGCAGCAAGAGACTGGACAAAAATCATGCAACTATGGGAGAGGACAGTGGAGGGGGTGAGGGTGGAGGGTGGGATGGGTACCTTGTGGAGAGGAGCTATAGGGGGAAAAAAAAGGAACAATGTAATTAATAAACTGAATAATAAAGATTAAAAAAAAAAGAATGGTATTTCCATGTTTAAGTGGTTGGAGAAAATAAGAACTGGAATGATATTTTTGCCACATAAAAATCATATGATGGGAGGTGGAAATGGGAGATATCTATAATACTATTGACAATAAGAAAATTAAAATTATAAATCATATGAGCCATGGACAGGTAGTTCAGTTGGTGGGAGCGTTAGCCTGCATACCCAGTAGGGGCAGGTATGGGAGGCAGCCAATCCACATTTCTTTATTCTCGCTCTCTCTCTCTCTCTCTCTCTCTCTCTCTCTCTCTCTGTCTCTCTCCCCCCTTCCTCCAACCCCCTTCTTCTCTCTTCCTTTCTCTAGCATGTCCCTGAGTGAGATTAAAAATCGAGCATATGAAACTTAAATTTCAGATTTATAAATAAATTGTAGGTGCACAGCCACAAGCAGCACGCGTTGTGTGTGCCTTGTGGATCCTTTCTCATCAGCGGCAGAGCTGATGCCTCGGCAGGGAAATAACCTGTCAATGGGCACACCCCAAACACTGGCAAAGCTGTGGTTCGCCCACCTGTTGCAGTTCACCCACTCAGGCTTGTAACACTGTTAATACCTTATGTTGTTTAAGGTTTTGTACTTTGCAAAATGCTCTTCCCATGTATGAGTTCATTTATCCATTGCTCCCCAAAATGCTTGGGGTGGACCATGTTGGTTTGACTTCCTGGCTTTCAACCAGGTTTTGAAGAGAGGAATAGGTGAAGGACACCCCAACATGACCCATACTGTGTGGCTGAATGAATTAAATAATAGTTAATTAAGGATTTCATTTTTATATTAACTTATTATAAATATGCTACATGTTCATAGAAGAACATTAGAAATGTACAGAAAAGCAAAGTGTATAAATCACCTGAAATCCTACCACTCAGCAATATTTTAATGCACATACATATGTGTTTATTAAGTAGCATTCCATGATGCCAAACATAGTATAAAAATGTAAAATAGTATAAAAGGTCAGAATTCTCTGATAAGCATGACTTTTAACCTTGAGGTTGTAGAGTATGGTAAGCTCAACTCAGGATGCTTATTGATAAAACAACCAAATTCTTTTCTGGTTTAATTCAAGTGGATGTTAAGGTCCTTAATTATGTTGTCCAATAAGCCTGCCTGGTTTTAACTGTAATATCACCTGTTGGAGAAACACATGCTCACAAGGAAAGATAACATTATGTTCAACTGAGTTAATTAGTCAGACTTTCCTGTCCTGACCTACTTTCTAGGTTGTACTTTTATTTGCATAATTGAAAGGTTACTTATAAGCTGGAAAAACTGGTTTAGTTGGTTCAGTAAGAGTTGGTCACTTAGAAAGCATCCTTCTCGCTTCCAACGTGGGGCAGTACTTGGCAAGCTAGTTGTATGAGAGAGAGTTTTTTTAAAAATACATAATCTGGAAGTGTAAGTTGATTGTAATTGAGTAAGAAAAAAAGTATTATTAAAATAATGTGGAGTTGTGGAAATGTAAGAATAATTTTAAACTCCTATTTAAAGACAAATTGTCTTAAACAATTAAACTTTTCTATTAGTAAAATATATAGAACTATTATTTTAAAAAATAAATAGCATGATACAGTACTTGTAACATTATAATTTTCTATCTTTTAAAGTTATATATATAATAGAAACTATTGAATCTTACTGTATCTGAAACATTCCGGTTTTGTATACTCATTTATAGTCCTTTTTCTCAAGTGTATGCAATTTAATTAGAATCACAGATTCTACAATTATGTTTCTTTGTCTTTTAACATTTTTCCATCATGTGAAAACATCTCATACTCATTGCTAGAGACCCAATGCATGAAGGTTCATGCAAGAATGGGCCTTCCTTCCCCTGGCTGCAGCACGACCTTTGTTCTGGCCAGAGCCGCCTTTTCACTCCTGCCCGGAGCCACCTTTCCATGCTGCCCAGAGGCCTGGAGCAGCTGGGGTGGTGTGGAACACCCCACCCCAGCTGCTTGGTGACTGAATATGCAAATTAACCCACATCTTTGTTGGGTTAATTTGCATACCCACTCCTGATTGGGTAGTGGATGTCATGAAGATATGGTCAATTTGCATCTTACTCTTTTATTAATGTAGATAGAAAAACTGAAAAATGCAGAAACTTATAAATTTATGCAGAAACTTATAATGAGGAAAATTAAAATTACTACATTATCAGGTATAATTTCTATCAACATTTTTAAGGATATTTCTTTCTAATGTTTGTTATATATAACATTAAAATTAAGTAATATTAATGTAATTAATTTTATTAATGTAGCTCTAAAATGGTTGCTACAATATATATTAATAAATTTTATATTATAATATATTTATACATAAAACTTATTGTATTTTACATTCATATTATACAAATAAAATATTTTTTACCTATATACAAATATATTGTTCTCTGTTTCTCTAAAATCTAGTTTGTATTCTTGTCAGTTATCATTATATTATAATTACTTTTCCATGTTGCTGGAAAATCTTCTTAACTCTCCTTCAGCAGAAGTGGATGTGATGTCATTGAATATTAGATGTGCCCAAGCTCATTTATCATTGTCCCATTGTTGGACATTAAGTTTCCTTTAATTTAGGGTAGCTGGTAAAACAATACAGACTTTTAAAATGTCAAGTCTATAGAAATGCTTATAACAAGAAAGAAAATGCACATATTTGCAGGTGATAAGAGCTGGCAGCTGGGGGAGAACAGAGATAACAGCTTGGGGATTAAGCTATTTGTTCCTGTTACATTTCTATTTAATAAATGTGTTAATTCCCCGTATCTTTAGACTTTGAGTCACTCAAGAGATAAAAATACTCTTTTTATCCTCCAAATAATGACAAATTCTACTTTAACTTACTATAATTTTATTTATTTTATTTTTTTAATTTCTATAATTTTAGCACTGACTTCAGACCTATCGGACGTTTTAATGACACATCATTCTATTTGTTGTGATGTATAATAATAGTTATTGAGCAGTTGGTATAAATTTTATATTTTTCATCTAATCCAGGGGTCAGCAAACTTTGTCTGTAAAGGGTCAGAGAGTAAATATTTTAGGTTTTACAAACCATACAGTCTCTTTGGCAACTACTCAATATTTGCCCTTTAGGATGAAAGTAACCAGAGACAACTTGTAAGAGGGAATGGTTAGGTGCTAATAAGCCTTGATTATGGACTCTGGAATTTGAATTATATAATACTATATAATAAAAGGGTAATATGCAAATTGACCAAACTGCAGAATGACCTATCACTATGACATGCACTGACCACCAGGGGGCAGATGCTCAATGCAGGAGTTGGCTCCAGTGGTCAGTGTGCTCCCACAGGAGGAGCACCACTCAGCAGAAGAAACCAGGCTCACAGCTGGTGAGCACAGTGGCGGTGGCGGGAGCCTCTCCCACGTCCACAGCAGCACTAAGGAAGTTCGACTGCTGACGTAGGCCATGGGAAGCAGGCCTACGCCAGCAGTCAGCCATCTCCCGAGAGCTCCCGGACTGCGAGAGGGCACAGGCTGGGCTGAGGGTACACCCCCCGCAAGTGCACCAGACCTATAGTTTTACATAATTTTCATGTATTACAAAAGGTTTTTGTTTTTTCCCCCAAAAATTTAAAAATGTAAACACCATTCTTAGCTCAAAGACAGTCCTACCAAAATAGATGGCAGAACATGTTTGGCCCATGGGCCACAGTTTGTCCAGATCTGCTCTAATTTAATCTTTTCAACAAACCTATGAAGTGGAAATCACTTTGCATCATTTAGTGGCTGCGGAAACAGGCTCAGGATGTTTCAATCAGCCCGGCCACTCTGGTTCCGTGGTTGAGCATTGAGGTGTGGCTCAGTGGTTGAGCGTCGAACTACGAACCAGCAGGTTATGGTTTGATTCCCGGTCAGAGCACGTGCCCAGGTTGTGGGCTTGATCCCCAGTGTGGTGCATGCAGGAGGCAGCTGATCAATGATTCTCATCATGAATGTTTCTATCTCTCAACTCCCTCTCCCTCTCTGAAATCAATGAAAAATAAAAATTTTTAAAAAGAAAGTTCCAATAATTTGGCCAAGGTCACACAGTCAGAAAGTGACGGGCTCAGGTTGAAACCCAAGTTCCTGCTAATGGCAGTTTTCACGCTTCTTCACAGCTGAGCAGTTGGGAACGATCCGGTGACCCCTCACACCTGCCTTCTCATATGCAAAACAGTATCTTTCTTTCTATCAGCTGCTGTGAGAATGTGATGTAACAAAGCATGTTCTTGGCAACAGTAAGAGGTGAGAGAAATGGAACCAAATGCTATCTTGTGTTGTAATTCCTTCTATGTGGAGAGGTAGCTTAGAACAAAGTGGCTAAAAGTGTGGACTCTGGAATTAGACTATATGGGTTCAAATTCTGCCTCTCTCGGGACCTTCAGTATGTGAAGTCTCGTACCATAGTGTCTGACCTGTAAAATGCATGATCACCATAGTGCCTACCTCACAGGTCATGAAGAGGTTAAATGAGGATGCACACGTAAAGTGCTCATAAGACGCGGCAATTTGGACTATTCGTGGTACCTTCTCTCCCTGCACCACAGCGAGCGGTGCGTAGTGACAGGGTCTAAGCGGGCAGCCCTTACACAATGGCAGGCACGTAAACGTGAGGTCCAAAAACAGTCGCTACAGAACAAATGGATGAATGAACAAGTGAACAGATAAATAAATGTTTTCAATGGGAAGACACAGAAATCAAAGTTTGAGCGGTAGTTAATTCTTGGTCCCTGGTACTCTACAAGCCATCTTTGTTTCTTTTTTATAACAGAACCCCTGCTTCCTGAATGCGGGTGGTCAAAACAGACAGTGTCCTGCCCAGGTCACTAGTTCGTGCCCATCCAGGGAGCGCTTGGGGTGGGTGGTTAGTGTCAGCGGAGCCTGTGGAGGCCCAGCTGGCGCAGGGTTAGAATGAGGAGAACCCGGGCAGATACCCTCTTTGGGTGGGTCTCCCAGAATTGCGCTATCTCAGATCAGGAGAATTTCCCAAGGAAATTGTTGCAAGATATAGGATTCCTAGCTTTTTATTGTACAAAGCAAAAGGACATTAAGTCAAGAGAGTAGCATCAACCAACACCAGTAGCATTATTTCTCTTAAGTATGGGTATCGTCATACCAAAAATTAGGGAGTACAGACATTTTTGGAATAAAGGGTGTTGTTTTAATTGAATATAGTTATATTTGAAAGAAAATAGGAGCAAAACCTCCAATAACAGTCAACCACCTTTTGGTTCTATGGCCTTGGGGAAATCACCTCACCTCTCTTAACCTCTGGGTTCATCCGTAAATAGGAAAAACAATAATACCTGCCTTTAAGAGTGGCTGTGGAAATACACTGAGATATTGCTTGTAAAGGCAGTTTAGCATAGTATACGTCAGGGTTTCTCAATCTCACACTGTTGGCACTCGGGGCGGATAATTCTCTGTTGTGGGGACTGCCCTGTGTGACGTAGGCTGTTCAGCCGCATCCCTGGCCTCTGCCCCCAGGAGCTAGTAGCACCTTCCCACTCTCCATCCCCCTTCTCAGCCAGTGTGTCCACCAAAGATGTCTGCGAGCATTGCTGGATGTTCCCAGGGGGCAAAACTGCCCTCAGTTGAGAACCTCTGGTTTACTTGTCCCCCTTCCCAGATTGGCCCCGGTTCACGGCGTTGCATTCAGAACCACTGGACAGTCCAGATCTCTCACATTACGGATGAGGGGCCAAAGCCCAGAGCAAGGGGCCTGCAGTCATTGAACGAGCTTCCTAGAGCTGCCGCCACAAATTTCCACGAACCGGAGGGCTTGAGACCACGGAAATCTCTTCTCTCACAGCTGTAGAGGACGAGTCCAGAATCACACTGGTGCAGGGGGGTGCTTCCTGTGAAGGCTCTAGTGGAGAGGCCTCCCTGCCTTGTCTGGCTCACTGGTGGCTCCAGGTGTTCCTTGTCTTGTGGCCACATCACTCCAATCTCCGCCTCCATCTTCACGCGGCCGTTCTCTCTGTATCTCGGTCTCCTCTTCTCACAAAGGCCGTAGTCATTGGATTTCAGACTCAAATAATCCAGGATCACTTTGTCTCAAGATAATTAAATCTGTTGCACGTATAAAGATTTATTTCCCAAGTCAGGTCACATTCACAGGTGCTGGGGACTGGGACTTGAACCTGTCTTCTGGGGACCACAATTCAACTGGCTATCACTTACTGGTAACGGGGCTAGTGTTCCGACTGCCAGGGTCATTACTTAATGTTTGTTTTCTGTTTTCTCGGATGTAAAATCCTAACGAAGGGCACCACCCGGTTAGACTCATTGAAATCCAGTTTGTGATTATAGCTTTATTCTAGAAAGTACTTTTCACAGGGCCTGGCCTACAGCACGTGTCATCATCATCACCCATTTTATTATCATTAGCTCTTTCCTTCGATTAAGTATATACAGTATCCCTCGGGATAGATTGCCTCAAGCTTCAAACTAGCCGGTAATGCCAGCAGTTCGATTCTTCGTGTTACAGTTACTATTTCTTCCTGTGGGAGGTGGTTCAGGGTATGTGCCCCCTGGGAAGGAGAAGTAATAAGTCATCACAAGGAAGCACATTGTGTACTTTACTCTTGGTTCCTGCAAAGGAGCAGGAAACCTGGCATTTCTTCTTTTCCCAGTGAGGTTCTGAACTGTCAGCCTCCGTGTTCAGCCACTTTTAAACAGACAGGATGGTCTTGGGGAGAGTTTCAAGCCGGAATAAATTGTGATCTGTGCTACTCTTCCCATGGGGAGTTCTGACTGGGAGTAATTTACATACAAATTGCCCTTCTCTGTGTCAAGCTTAAGGCTCTTTAAATTGGTCTCCGTCCATACTTAGTAGCCCCAGTTGAGCTACTAGTTAAAGTACACCCGCTGGTCTCTGGAATCAGGACCAGCAGTATTTTTGTGATGGAACCGGCAATCCTGCCTCGAAGTTTAGCATCTCAGCCTTTCTCACTGGCAGCAGGCAGGTGATTTAAAAGCCTGAAATGTTTGACCGTCTGATTGATGCTTCTCTGTCTCTGAATCTGTTTTTGTTCATCAGTTTATGTTGTTCATAAACCTCAGAGGGAAGGCAGGGAAGGTGGGGGGAAGGGGGAGAGATCAACCAAAGGACTTGTAGGCATGCATATAAGCATAACCAATGGACACAGACACTAGGCCAGGTGAGGACACACAGGGTGAGGGTGGGGAGGCTCTACGGGGGGGTGGGGTAAGGGACACATATGTAATACCTTAATCAATCAATCAATGAAAATAAAAGCCTGAAATGTGAGGTGCAGGGCAAGGCAGGAGAGTGGGTTTCTTAGTGAATTTTGTGTCCAGTTTCACAGCGAAGTTTTCCTGAAATGAGACTGTGGCTGGAGCTCCTGGTCATCTCCGCAGCTGCCGCGGCCCCTATCCTCGCAGCCGTCCCATCTGGAGTTCTGTTCAGGTACCTGGAGGTGGACAGTGAAGGAGAGCAAGCCCTCGACACCCATCCATCGAGCCCTGTGCCAAAGATTGTTGTAGAAGTGGGCACGTTCTGGCCATGGAGACAAAGGGGAATGAAGATGGATGCTCAGGGACAACTCCCCTCTTCCTGCCTTTGACATTGTTGTGGGAGGAGGGTCTGGGCGGCAGCTATCCGTGACCACGAGGACACTCACTGGGGGACCAAGCCAATATGGCCGGGCGATGGGATGGAGGACAGCAGGGCTGGTCTCCCGATGGTATTGGTGATCTCCCGAACTCGTCCTTGCACAGGTTCCTGTGAAGTGAAGTAAAAGGCGGCCTTATTGTTTGAGTTGAAAGTAGCCACCCACTGGTACCTGCAGCTGAAAACATCCTGCTACGGGGATGCCCATCGCGTTTCCCTCTCCCAGCTCCTGACGGAGTGGGTGATGGTGCTGCCTTCCATTCAACAAGACCGGACAGCAGCCTGGGACTGCCCTCCACCCCGCGGCTAAGGACAGGGGCTCAAGACCCACTCACCCACTTGCCATGTGACCTCCCTGTAGACTGGCCCAGGGCACTGTAGGCGGGCCATTCACACGCACAGCTTTCTGTGGGAAAGGTGTCCTCTCCCTCAGGCCACGCATTCTTTTGGTTTTGGCCTTAGTCCGCTTGGGCTTCCGTTGACAGAGCACCACAGACTGGGCGGTCTCACACAGAAAAGTATTCTCTCACGGTTATGGAGGCAGGGAGACCAAGATCCAGGTTGGTCTGGTGAGGCCTCTCTCCTGGGCTAGCAGATGGCCCTTCTCGCCATGTCTTCTTATGGCCTTCTCTCTCATGCACAGGGAGACAGAGGTCTCTGGGGCTTCCTCTTATATGGATGCCAGGGTTGGAGCCTGCCCTATGATTTCAAGGCCTTAAAGGCCCTACAAAAGTCAATTCAAAGTAGTTGCCAATTTCCTAATATTCACGTGTTCATAACTTTTTCTTTAGGCATGTACGCAAAAAGGCTGCTTTTCAAAATAAATAGACCAAGTGGGCTGTCTGGTTTGAGTGATATTCCAGGACAGTGGTCTGCAAACTCATTAGTCAACAGAGCCAAATATCAATAGTACAATTGAAATTTCTTTTGAGAGCCAAATTTTTAAACTTAAACTTCTAACACCACTTCTTCAAATTAGACTCGCACAGGTAATGGTATTTTGTGGAAGAGCCACACTCAAGGGGCCAAAGAGCCGCATGTGGCTCGCGAGCCAAAGTTTGCTGACCCCTGTTCTAAGGAGAACTGTGTGGGGAAGAATATTGGAGGGGAAAGGTCTTGCCCTGGTCAGTATAGTTCAGGGGTTAGAGTTTGGCCCAAGGACTAAAGAGCCGTGGGTTCAATTCCCAGTCAAGGGCACCCACCTGGATTGCAGGTTCAATCCCTGTCCCAGGCGTGTGAGGGAGGCAACCAATCAATGTGTCCTCTCACATCAGTGTCTCTCTCAACCTCTCTCCCCCTCTCTCTCCCTCCCCCTCTCTCTCCCTCCTACCCTCTTTGAAAATCAATGGGAAAAATATCCTCAGGTATGGAGTAACAACAAATACATACAACCACACACACACACACAATTTTTAAAATTTGCAGCCATATAGATTTTTTTTAAATGTATTTCATTGATTTTTCACAGAAAAGAAGGTAGAGGGATAGAGAACCAGAAACATGAATGAGAGAGAAACATCTATCAGCTGCCTCCTGCACACCCCGCTACTGGAAATGTGCCCACAACCAAGGCACATACCCCTGACTGGAACTGAACCTGGGACCCTTCAGTCTGCAGACTGACGCTTTATCCACTCAGTCAAACCAGTTAGGGCACCGTATAGATTTTGGTTCAAACCCCAGCTTTACCACTTATTAAGTGTGTGACCTTAGGAAAGTTGTTGAACAACTTCTCTGAGGCTACGTCTTCCCATCCACGAAATGAAGATAACGCTGTGCCTGTCTCCCCCCGCCCCACTGGGTTATGGGGGGACAGGGGACCCACTATTTGTAAAGAACTTGGCACAGTGGCTGGCACGCAGTGTGCTCTCTGTGGGTAGGCTTCTGTAGGTTTTAAACATCCTTTCACTCAGTGTGTTTGGGAAGAAATGACCATTTCTATTGGAAAATGAAGAGCTGCATAAGTAATTGGCTATTCCTATGATCCTTTCCTGGGAGTACAAGGGCAAGTTGCTTTTACTGTGACTATAGATTTAACCTGGACTCAGAGTTCCCCAAAAAGCATACCCTTGAAGTTACCCCACGTTTCTGTGGAGCCTGCAAACAGCTCAGAACCAAAGTCCCAGCTCTAGGTTCTGTCGTGGAAAACTTGCAGATGACCTGTGCTCTAGCCTTGGGGCTGTCATCTCAGAATCTCAACGTGTTCTTTGAAAATCATCTCATCTGCGTCATCCTGAGTAAACAACTTGTTGAGACACTCAGCCTCCTGAAACTCAGAGTCAGTGTGTGCATACGGGGACTACCGTAACCTTTCCTCCAGCCTGGCAAAGGTAGCCACTGAGTCAGGGTCAGCCCGCAACCTTTCACATGCCACCACCTCCCCTAAGGTTGGTCAGAATTCCTCCGCTGCTTGTGAAGGGCTGTAGACAGAAGGTATTTTTTTCTATGTCTTATCCTTTGGATTTTGACCAACTGCCATTGAAACTAGATACCATCTTCCTTAAATGGAGCATCAAGCGCTGGACCTGTTTGACTTATTCTCAAATCCTCCACTGGGCAACTTTTGGTTTGTTGCTTAACTTCTCTGTGTCCCCGTTTCCTCATCTGTTGGGGGTTAGCCGGCCACCATCACAGAAGGGTATGGTGGACATTATATAATCCATGGAAGGAGTATCTCACCCACGGTGCCTGGCAAGAGTAACTGTTTACATCACATGAACGTTTAGGGGAAGATGCACCCACACAAGCTGGAGAACTTAACAAGAGGGAATAACGTCCCCAGGGGGAGTGCTCCACAGGCCAGCGTGCTCCAGGGGCCCCAACGTGAGACTGGGCGGGGAGCTCTGACATGCTGTCCCTTCCAGCAGCCTCGATCCCAGGGCCAGCCTCTCACCGCCAGGGACCCTAGTGTTGAAAGATGCACTGATTTCCCTGGCCTCTGTGGCTCAGTAGGTTGGAGTGTCATCCTGTACACCGAAAGGTTTTGGGTTCGATTCCTGGTCAGGGCACCTACCTACCCAGGTTGTAGGTTCCATATGTCGGAGTGTGTAAGGAATCGTTTGTGCAAGCAATCGATGTTTCTCTCTCTCTTCCTCTCCCTCTCCCTTCCTCTCTCTCTAAAATCAGTAAAAACATCATTGGGCAAGGATTATAAAAAGAAAAAGATGCTTGTATCGTACACAGAGCTGTGCTGTCCAAACAGGTAGCCAGCTAGCACAGTGTCCGCTCAGCCCCAGAGACAACCGCGCACTCCAGCGCTGTCCTGGAGCCAGGGCTTCCTGCCAGGACGTCAGAGCTCATGGTGGTCCTATATTTCCCTGATTACCACTCAGACATTTCTGCCCCATTTTAGCAACTCTGAAATCAGAATATATCTACAATCAATGGTGCTCGTAGTTTCTTTGAAAGCATTTTCTCTTCCGGAGTGATATGTAAGATGACGGCACGTGCAGCTGTCACTTGAAGGTGCCAACTTTCATCCCTCGCACAGAATCGAGGTCTACTGTAAACGTCAGCAACTCCTATTATTACCATTTCAGCCCTCGCCTCCCTCATCCGCTCCCTGAATATTTCACCTGTTGGAATGTGTTCCTGATTCAAGGTTCACTTGATGTACAGTCCCAGGCAGAGCAATCACCCCTGGGGCTGAATGTTTGCATAGCAGACACCGTCCTAGCTGCCCTCAGCAGGCTGTCCCGAGGAAGGCTGGCTTCTCAGGAGTGGGCATGCTCCTTAGATGAAACCGACATCCATTCGAAGACGAAGCAAAGAAAAAGAAAACCAGGAGGCCAGCCCAGCCATGAAAACCAAGCCTGGGAGTGACCAATGGGAGCCTGGCTTGGTGGCCAGAAAAAGGAAACAAACAATTCAGTAAATTCCCATCCAATGGCTTTGATGAAACTCTGTTCTCCAGTATCACTACCCAGCCCCCAGAAGACAATCCATTTGGAACACTGGAACCTTTGAGGTAGGGCCTTTTACTGGAATGTCAGATGTAAAAAGGGCCTTCATAGGAAAAATAAAAAGCCTACTGCCTACCCTGGCCAGAGTTTCTCCATGGTTAGAGCATCGGCTGACACACTGAAGGGTCATGGGTTCAAATTCCCAGTCAAGGGCACATACCTGGGTTGCAGGTTCTATCCCAGGCCTCACTTGGGGCACATGCAGGAAGCAACCAATTGATTGTTTCTCTCTCTCTCTCCTCTCTCTCTCTCTCTCTCTCTCTCTCTCTCTCTCTCTCTTCCTCCCTCCCTTCCTCTTTTTCACTCCCTCTAAAAATCAGTGGGGAAAATATCCTCCTGTGGGGATTAACAACAACAAAAGATCTGCCACACAATAAAGTAGTACAATAAGGGGCAGGCAGTAGATAACTTACTAAGTGTCACATCATGAGCCCCAGCGAACCCAGCTGTTCCATCACCGGCAGCTCCTCAAAGAGACTGTGTGGAATAGGTCCCCACGCATTTAATTCTGCAACTCCCCACTTAATCCTCACAGGCTCTGGGATGGAAGCAGGAATTGAAAGAAAGTATAAGGGACCCTGAAGGAGCACTCTACTTCCTCCTCACGAGCAGGGAACAGGAATAATTCCTGCCAGTTTTCCTAAGAGTGCAGGAGTCTTTGGAATGCCCTTTTTAAATGTAAATCATCGCTCCATTTGTGTTATCAGTGGGCCTGTGGAGAGGTTCAGACCCGCTGTCCAGTAGAATATAATGCGAACCACATGTGAAATGTTAAACTTGCTAGGAGCTTTCTTTTAAAAGAGTAAAAAGAAACATGTGAAATTAATTTTAGTGATATATTCTATTAATCCAATATAGCTAAAATATCATTCTAACATGTAATCAATACAAAAAATATGAAGTCAATATTTTACATTCTGTTTCATCCTAAGTCTTTGAAATATGCTGTGAATTTTACACGTAAGGTCCAGACCAGTGCGTTTCATGTGCCCAGTAGTCACGAGTTGCTAGCAGTTACCATATTGGAGAGCACAAGTCAAAAGAGAACCAGTTCGAGGGCCCTCCAGGTTCTTCACCTTTCATTTAAAAATTTTCAGTTCAACTTTTAAAGCCGCTGAATGGATATCACATAAACATGGTTCAAAGGTCAGCACGTGCAAATTCTGTATCGCGGAAAGTTAATCTCACTCCCTCCTCTCTCTTCCAATCGCTGGGTGTCCACCGGAGGCAGCCAGTTAGTCTCAGGTCCTCATCTCCCTCCAGAAATATTCTAAACAAATAAAACACACACACACACACACACACACTCACACACACACAGTCACACACACATGCTCACACACACGGCAATTGACCTTGGAACAATGCTGGGATTAGGGGACTGACCCCTGCACTGTTGAAAATTTGAGAATAACTTTAGACTCCCCCAAAACTTAACTACTGCTCTGGCTGGGTAGCTCGTTGGTTAAAGAATTGTCCCTATAAGCCAAGGTTTCAGGTTCCAGCCCCAGTGAGGTTACATACAAGAAACAACCAATGAGTGAATAAATAAGTAAAACAAAAGTGATCTCTCTTTCTCTCTCTCCTCTCCCCACCCCCGTCTCCCCTTCCCTACTCTCTCTCTCTAAAGTCAATTAAACACACACACACACCCCAACCAGTTTACTCAGTGGATAGAGCATTGGCCTGCGGACTGAAGGGTCGGTCCCAGGTTCGATTCCAGTCAAGGGCATGTACCTTGGTTGCAGGCACATCCCCAGTGGGGGGTGTGCAGGAGGCAGCTAATAGATGTTTCTAGCTTTCTATCCCTCTCCCTTCCTCTCTGTAAAAAATCAATAAAATATATTTTTAAACACACACACACTGAACTATTACTGACTGGAAGCCTTACTGATAGCATAGTTATCAACTACTTTGTATATTGTAGGTGTTATATGCTGTATCTTCACCATGCTAGCTAAAATAAAGAAATGTCATGAAGGAAATCATAAGAAAGAGAACACACATTTACAGTACTGCACATGTTTATTTAAAAAGCCTCCGTGTAAGTGGACCTACTCTGTTCAAACCTGTGTTACTCAAGGGTCCACTGTATAAACGAACATTTACTAAATATACACACATGCAAATACATATATTTTTTACTCTTCTCTACAATTCGAACATGCTGGGTTTTTTTCACTTAACACTAACTCTGTTACTTACTTGTGTAACATTGGGCATCTTCCTGCATGCCTCGGTTTCCTCATCCATGAAGTGGAAGTGATAGCACCTCAAGAGCTACTCAAGAGGACTATTGAGAGGATGGAGGGAACGGAGAAGCACCAGGGCTGAGAGCAAAGCCTGCACGTTCCGTGAATTTCAGGCTTTTTATTCCGTTGCATCACTGTCAATGATTGAAACAGTCCCTGCAGTGGACATTGAGTTTGCTTTCCTCCCCGGTCTTCTGCTTTGCACAAAGGATGACTAGCTCTGTGCAGGCATCATTTGGGCCATGTGCAAGTCCCCAGGAGGATAAATTCCAGCATTGGGGTTGCTGGGTCTGAGGTTCTGTGTGTGTTCATGTGGGTGTCCCGGCTGGGCTGCCTGCAGAGTGGGAGGGTGCCTTTCCCTGCGCCTCGCTCACAGCGCACATCCACTCCGGTTTTCCTCTGCTGCTGCGACAGGTGCAGAACGCTACGCCGGGGTCTCCGCTCGCCTTCCTCTGTTGTGGTGAAGTGGGGCATCTTTTCCTTGCCTGCGGGCCACTCAAATGTCCTGTTCTGGGAAACTTGGTTCATTTTCCTATTAGATTATCCGAGTGGGCCTTTTTGTTGTTGTTGTTAATCCTCAACCAGGGATTTTTTCCCATTGATTTTTAGAGACAGTGGAAGAGGGGAGAGGGGGAGCAGGTGGGAGAGTGAGGGGTGTGTGTGGAGAGAGAGAGAGAGGGAGAGAGAGAGAGAGAGAGAGAAAGAGAGCGAGAGGGAGGGGGAGAGAGAGAAATGAGAAAGAGAAGCATTGATGTGAGAGAGAAACATTGATTGGCTGCCTCCTGCATGCACCCCAACTAGGAATTGAACCCACAACCTGGGTATGTGCTCTGAGTGGGAATCGAACCTACGACCTTTGGGTGCACCGGGTGATAGACTCTCACCCGACCGAGCCACACCAGCAGGGCTCAGATGTATTTTTGAAAAATAACATCAGTGCCAGATAGCTACAGAAATAAGAACATCACTCTCCCAACATTGCATGTTTCAAATTATTGAAAGGATTCCACTTATTCCATCGTTAAAATGATCAAATTATTAACCTTTATTATTATTAAATTATTAACTAGTAAAACTATTAAGTTTTCACAATGAAATTATCTAAAGAGGACTCGTTTCAATCGTTTGTTAAGTACCTTTAAAGATTTTACCTATTATTATACTAATGTATATTAAAATGAATAGAGAGGTGTGTGTGTGTGTCCACACGGGTAAGACAGAAAGCATATGTTT
Organism: Antrozous pallidus; assembly: GCA_027563665.1. Taxonomy (NCBI): domain Eukaryota; kingdom Metazoa; phylum Chordata; class Mammalia; order Chiroptera; family Vespertilionidae; genus Antrozous; species Antrozous pallidus. Next base: position 9,948,267 of record CM050518.1, read on the forward strand.
TGTGGATTGTTAGCAAAAATCAGATCTTACATTTTGTTTTCAACTTGCAATTCTTTTACTTCAGTCATTTAGCCAACAAATATTTATTTAGCACCTACTCTGAGCCAGGCACCCTGTTTTCTGCTTCAGTCGTGTGTTTATTTTTTGGTTTTGGTTTTTAGCAAGTGACTTTGTGATCAGGAAAGTCTGGGAAACAATGGGATGGCCACAGAACCCTGGGTTTGGAATAAACTTCCAGGTTGTTTCACCCTGTCTCCCAACAGAGCCTCCAGCGCATCCCAGTGGGTCTCAGACTGCCCGGACCACAGGTCTCCCGTGAAACAGGCCTCCCAGCAGCCTCAGCACCTCTGCTCCCTCGCGTTGCCTCCACTCCGTGCTCCTTGGAGGAAATGATCTAACGGATGGTAAAGGAAGCAGCAAAGTGCTCAGGGCATGAACCTGTGTTGAGGGAATAAAACATGGTGATATAGTAAATGTAGGAGATGTGTTAGGAGCAAAGAGTCTGGCTCCAACCGGAGTTGACTCTGCTTCTCCAGGGTGTGGTTTTGCTGAAGAAGACATTCAGCACCTTCATTTTTCACAGGGGTTAGTTCCAAAAGCCGGAGCCTGGGGGACATAAAGTGTCATCAAAGTTTACCGCTGACCGTCCCTCCTGTTATCGGTGTGCCAGGCAGGGACCAGCCAGAACTCGGGACCAGGAAGTGCATGGGCCATCTCTTCCCTGAAACAATGCACACGGCCGCCCACATCATTCACACCCGGCTCAGCTCCCCTCTTCTCCCCACACACGGGGTAGAATTCGGGAAGGTTACATGGACCTACAGGTGATGGCGCTTTAATAGGAAGACCTGTATGCTTTTTCTGCTGATTAAGCATTGAATTCATGTAAAGCTCTGGGCCTGGCAAACAGCACGCCTCCCACATGCTAGCTGTCATCTCTGCCAAGGCTCCTTCTAAAAAAAAAAAAAAAAATTAAAAAAATAATCCTTTCTTTTGCGAGATGCCTGAGCCTGGTTTCACGTTTCATTCTGTCACCCAAATGCACTTCCAGCAAAATGGCAGGCGTATCATTTTATCTTAGTTCCATGAGTGAGTGGCGTCATGGGGCAGTTCTGGAACAGAATAAATGATCAAGAGACACTTATTGAGTGAATTACAGAACCTGTGGTTCAAAGGTGATAACGGCAAAACACAGAAGAAAGATTGTCTGTAACTAGCCCTTGTCTATTACTGTCACGATTTTGTTGTTTTTGTTAATCCTTATCAGCATATACACTGAGTGGTCAGATTATTATGATCCCTGAACGCATAATAATCTGGCCACTCAGTGTGTGTGTGTGTGTGTGTGTGTGTGTGTGTGTGTATAGAGGCCCGGTGCATGAATTCATGCATGGATGGGGTCTGGCCAGCCTGGCCAGGGGGAGGGGACATGGGCGATTGGCCGGCCTGCCTGCTGTTCAAACGCCTGGTCAAGGGGACAATTTGCATATTAGCCTTTTATTATATAGGATATACATTGAGTGGCCAGATTTTTATGCGTTCAGAGATCATAATAATCTGGCCACTCAGTGTATTTTTCCATTGATTTTTAGAGAGAGTGGAAGGGAGTGGGAGAGACAGAGAGAGGGCAACATCAATGTGAGAGAGACACATCGGTTGGTTGCCTCCCACACTCATCCTGACCAGGGCCAGAGATGGAGCCTGCAACCGAGGTACATGCCCTTGACGGAAATCCAACCTGGAACCATTCCATCCTCAGATCAATGCTCTACCCACTGGCTAGGACATACGGTCACGATTAAAAATTTTTTTTTTGTTTTGATGAATAATAAATGTTTTAGCTTTTCCATACATTCTTTCATTTATTCTATAAATAATTCCTACCTTCTTATCCTGGGCCAGGCTCTGAGCTAAGTCTGGAGATACAGTGATGAGCAAGACAACAGGGGGAGGGAGGTAAGGTAGGGTAGGGAGCAATGAGTACAGTCAAGCAGGCAAGAAGCTGCTTTCAGATTGCAATGCTTCAGGAGGGAAATAAACTGAGAGATGGGGCAGAGAGTGACTGGAGAAGAAACCAATGCATACAGGGATTCGGGAATGGCTTCTCAGGAGAAGAAATCTGAGCTGAGATGGGTGACATTTTGTGTCACTGCCCAGTCATAGTAAAAATAATGTTTAAAAGAGGAGTGTACTCTCCAGTTAACCACTTCATTTTCATTTCCCCTTCAAAGAAAAGGCCTGGCAAAGAATTTAGAAGTACCAGGTTCTAGAAGGAATGTGGACAGAAGGGGACGCTTATAAAAAGCTATTAGGAAGGGGAAACTGAGACAGGCCTTGAGAAAATGATCGGGGACATATGGGCACAGCCGAAGCTGCGAATTCCCTACAACCCATCCTCTCTACGTCTTGTTAGAGTCTTTAGATAAACTTGAAAAGCATTTCTTCTTAGGGAAGTAGGGGACATTTCTTTCAAATTCTGAAGTTGAAATATAAGACAAAGTAACTAATTAACGACAAATAGTGATGGATATCTATCTGTGTGGGCCCGGCACCAGTCAAGGCTCTAAGAAAACCATGGTGAGCCAAGCCATCAGCACCGTGAGGGCACACACACGAAACACAAACGCCCCAGCCCCTGCTGAATCGTCACTTAACGTGCGCCCAGTTTGTGATCCCAGTTTTATGCAAGAGGAAACTGATCTAAAAGAAATTGTAGTTCGCCCAAGATGAGCCAGCTGTTAAGGTGGAGGACATTTTAGCTCAATTCTTCACCCCCGGTCACCCCACGGGGCAGTATTGATCTTCCCTGCGGGAGCCTTTGGGAGTTTTCATGGACTGTGCTGGGCGTCCACTGCCTGGCTCTAAAGAGTTGCATGGTTTGGGGGTGAGAGCAGGGAGCAGACCCGACCAGAGAGCTATCCTGAACACAAACCTGCGTAAGAGATCGGGAGCGGGGGTGGATTGGGATCACCTGCTCAGGACTGGGAGTAGGCTCCATGATGCTGGGCATCGTTAGCAGGGAGACAGCTAAAACAGGTCCTGTCTCCGAGCCAGGTACCGGCCTGCGTGCTTCTGTCTTTCTACCCTCATCCTCTAACAGCTTGCAACCAGGCCGGCTCCAGAATGCTCTCAACCACTGAGACAGGAAATGAGACAAACTCTGGCGACTGCCTTCCACAGGGGGCATGGGAGTGAAGTCAGGAAGCCAGGCAGAAGAGAACCCGAACCCGGCGCCACCGGCGGACTTTTATTCTCCCCTGGTGAGGCAACCTGGTTGGGAGGGAGCCGCCCCCGGGATGGGGAAGGAGCCCCAGAACCCAGGGGCCAAGCCTCTTCTTCTGCAACAGAATGATCCTCATGAAGTCACTCCACCAAATTTGTCTTTTGATCTATTTTTGTTTTTCTAACAGGAAAGTTTTTCAAAAATCAAGAAAAGTAGAAAAAACTAATACAATGACCATCCTATATAATAAAAGAGAAACATGCAAATTTGACCATAACTTTGCTATGCTACCAGCCAATCAGGAGCGGGGGGCGGGGCCAAGTGGCACAAGTGCCCGGCCCCAGGGGCGAAGAGGAAGCAGAGGCAGTGGCAACAGCTGGGAGTGCCTGGCCCCAGGGGTGGAGACAAAGCAGCAGCAGCGAGTGCCTGGCCCCCAGGCATGGAGACAAAGCGTCAGCGGCGTGGCACTTGGCCAGAGCAGAGAAGACTGAAGGCTTCAGCTGGAGTGAAGCCTCCAGCGGCCAAAGCAAAAACAAAAGGCAACAGCCAGAGGGAAGGCCTGGGTCCCAGGTTCAGAGGAAAACTGGTCCTGGCAGCCAGGGGAAGGAAAGCCTATTGCATGAATCTTCATGCACCAGGCCTCTAGTTCTATAATAAACTGTATCAACATTTCCTATTAGCTTTAAGACATTTCTATTTTTTTCCATTTTAGGGAGTTACATTCTTTTTTAAATTTAATAAATCTTTATTGTTCAGACCAGAGACCCGGTGCACGAAATTCGTGCATGGGGTCTTGGGGGTGTCCCTCAGCCCAGCCTGCACCCTCTCCAATCTGGGACCCCTTGAAGGATGTCCAACTGCCTGTTTAGGCCCGATCCCAGTAGGATCGAGCCTAAACAGGCAGTCAGACATTCTCACAATCCAGGACTGCTGGCTTCAAAACTGTTCACCTGCCTGCCTCCCTAATTGCCCCTAACCACTTCTGCCTGCCAGCCTGATCACCCTCTAACCACTATCCTGCCAGCCTAATTGAAGTCTAACTGCTCCCCTGCCAGACTGTTTGCCCCCAACTTCCCTCCTCTGCCGTCCTGGTCACCCATAACTGCCCTCCCCTGCAGACTTGATTGCCCCCAACTGCTCTCCCTTGCAGGCCTGGTCCCTCCTAACTGCCCTCCCCTGCTGGCCTGGTCGCTCACAACTGCAGTCCCTTGCAGGGCCTGTAACCTCCCAATGGCCCTCCCCTGCTGGCCATCTTGTGGTGGCCATCTTGTGTCCACATGGTGGCAGATTCTTTGACCACATGGAGGCAGCCCTCTTGTGTGTTGGAATGATGGTCAATCTGCAAATTACTCTTTATTAGATAGGATAGAGGCCTGGTGCATGGGTGGGGGCCGGCTGGTTTGCCCTGAAGAGTGTCCCAGATCAGGGTGGGGGTTCCCTTGGGGCAAGGGGCAGCCTGGGTGAGGGGCCTGTGGAGGTTTGCAGGCCAGCCTTGCCCCCCAGCAATCCAAGCGGAGGCCCTGGGATCTGGGATTAATTTATGTCTACAATTGAAACTTTGTAGCCTGGAGTCGAGCCAAGCCTTCTGCTCACTCCATGGTGGCAGCCTCTTCTGTTTGAAACTTTGTAGCCTAGAGCAGAGGCCTAGGCCAGCAACAACAGGCTGAAAGCATGGCTTCCTCCATTGCCAGGGAAACCCAAGCCTCTGTTCTCTCCAGCTCAGTGGCTGCCGCTATTTCTGTATCTTTTATAATTGAAATATTGTAGCATTGAGTGGAGGCCTAGGCCAGCAATGTCAGGCAGAAAGCTTGGCTTCCTCCATTGCTGGAAAAACCCAAGCCTCCTTCCTGCTCTCAGTGACCACAGCCATCTTGGTTGGGGTTTATTTGCCTAATCTGCCCCTGATTGGCTGTTGGGCATGGCTGTGGGCATGGCTTGTGGGTGTAGTGAAGGTACGGTCAAATTTGCATATTACTCTTTTATTAGATAGGATTATTACAATGTTCCTCTTCCCCTCCCCATATCTCCCATATCTCCCCTCCACCTAGTACCCATCCCACCCTCTGCCCTTACCTCCCCTGCACTGTCCTCATCCATAGGTGTATGATTTTTGTCCAGTCTCTTCCTGGATCTCCCACAACCCTTTCCCCCCAAGAATTCAGTCCATTCCCTTTCTATGCCCCTGATTCTATTATATTCACCACAGAGTTATATTCTTTTATCGCTATTTTTCTTTGCATTTACCGTTTTCCATTTTACTGAACTCTTAAGTTAAATGGAAGCTCATTTATTTTCAATACTTCTCTCCTAAGTGCGTCTAAGCTATATATTTATTCCTTTTATAACTGCAGGTGCATCCCCCATTTTTAAAAACAAGGCAATTCCCATTTATATACATGCATGTATAATTATATAATTTTCACAAATACAGAAACATCAAAATACATGATTTTTTAAAGTTTCTTCTTTTTCTTGATTTCTGCCAACTTCTCCCTTCTCCCCCATGATGTTCCTGCCTCCCACACAAATCTGTTTTCATGGTTAAGTTCACGTCATTCCATATTTTCCTCCAGGTTCAAGTAACCCTGGGCAAGAAGAGTTATCCCAGTTTGTTTTAGCAAAATGGGGTCATATTTTACACTCCAGTGCCTTTTTCTCTTGTTGCTCAACAGTACTTATGGGCAGTTCCTTCAATACAGTCCTTACAGTTTTATTTCATTTTGCTTAATGCCTGCATAATATCCCATGGTGTGATTGTGACAACACTTATTCTTTTTTTTTTCTCCCCAGTTTCTTGCTACCCTTAACAATGCTGCAGTGCACATCTTTGAGTATCAAAAACAACATCTCAGAATTCACCGAGACAGGGGAGCTGAGAGCCTTATGAGCCAGGGGGACTCTCTGAGCTGCCGTCCAGCATCTGCATGATGCCGGGGGCAGGTGAGAGGAGGACCAGGGACCCTCCCAGCTGATTGAATCCTTTCTTTTTTTTAAAAAAATTATATTTTATTGATTTTTTTACACAGAGGAACAGAGAGTTAGAAACATTGATCACCTGCCTCCTGCGCACCCCCAACTGGGGATATGCCCGCAACCAAGGTACATGTCCTTGACCAGAGTAGGACTTGGGACCCTTGAGTCTGCAGGCTGATGCTCTATCCACTGAACCAAACCGGTTAGGGCATGAATCCTTTCTAATCAAATCATTCATTCACTCGTGCAGTCACCCAGCACAAACTACCTAAGTACCTGCAGTGCAGGCACTGACCTGGGCTCAGTGACGTGACCTCGAAGAGAGTGGAGAAAGCTCCAGATCTCAGAGGGCTGGTGTCCTGGTAGGGAGAAGCGATGCTAAACAGACAAGGAAATGGTATCATCTCCATGTATGGAAGGGGCTGGGAGTCACTGCATGCCCGGGAAAGTCTCTGCATAGATCACATGTACACCGAGATGTGACCTGTCAGTAATCAGTTGATTCTCCGATGTAAATTGTGTATTCCATCATGCCCATACTTCTCTCTGATCTTTGAGACTCCATTGGGGGCACATTTGCAATCAGTGTAGTTTCTAGACCTTCAGAATCTGGTCCTGTAAATCAGAAGCAAAGCCAGAGGAACCCCCATTTTTTGAAAACTCACCAGGTTTGGCAATGACTTTATTAGAGGATTGTTGGGAAGCAGGGCTGAGCCCGAACATGTGAGAAGACTAGGGAGGAAGGTAAGCGGGGAATTTGAATGGAAAGGTTCGACTCAGAGAACTTCCTCCAGAAAGTTATGTCTTTCAAAATCTTCAGTTGCAAAGAGAGAAATCCCACAGGAACCCCTCACCCCCATCCCCAGAAGCATCCTAGGACTACTTCTAGGACTTGAATCATTTGATGTTCAGCAAATGTGTAAAAACAGCAGGGGGTTGCCCGGAAACCCAGCGGAAAGGAAAATCTAGAATTGCAAATGTAAAACCCGCACTCTGTGACAGAAATGATGCTGATGGCGCTGAAAGCTGAAAACGGGAGCAGAAATAACGTTACAATGAAGACCTGAGAGGTACAGCTCCAGAGGACAGCGATGCCTGCCTCAGTGTCTCCGGATTAAATCAGACCCTTGTGATGCCAAGCCCTGAGCGACCCTGCGTGCCCCCACCCCACCCGAGCAGTTCCTCCTGCAGCGTTTCCGTGGGCCCCGGAGGCCGGCGGAGGCGACTGGGCACGATCTGGCACTCGGCCGAGGGGCTCACCCGGTGGCACGTTGTCCATCTACTCTGACAATTTGGAAAAAGCAGCAGAGCCGTTCGGACCTTTTCAGTTTCTTTTGCTTCTGCATCTGCTCCCCAGCCTGCCCATGTGTGTGGTCTCTGTTAGACTGTGAAGAAGGTCCCCGCGCCGAGCAGGGGTCTGATCAACAGGTTCTGTCTGGCTCACCGCCTTCTTTGCTCCTGACCGGGGGAATGCCTTAAATTTACCTGGTCTCCCCCACCCAGGGGCTTAATCTCGCGCTTACTGGACCTTGCTCTTCCGTCCATGTTAGGATGGCCCCAAACAAAACTTTAACTGCTGTGTTGTGAAAACACCCCCAAATGCTGCTCGCCTTGTCCTATTTATACAAATGGGAGGAGGGGGGGGGGAGTCATTTCACTTAAATGTGCTTATTTTAAAAGATGTGTACATTATGTTAATAGACACGAATATTATTATATATTAAATACGTACGTGTGCATTAAATATGTAAATACGTACATGTGATACTTACATGTGCGAACAAAGGGCTTGCTTCAAGTGGTCCATTTGGATAATATGAAATATTTGCAAGAGTGTCGGCCCGGGCATCCTTCCAAAGACCAACGTGGGCAGCCCCACTTGAAACACGTGCTGCCCGATTCGGCTGGTTGTGAGAGCGAGGCAGGCGCCGCAGGGAGAGGCTGGGGTGGGGGGGGGGTTGAAGAGGAGAATGAAGCACCCCCCGCCGAGCAGCCAGCCCCTCCGGTTACAGGAGAGAGGGACGGAGAATTTAGAAAAGCAACTAGTAAAGAAAGCGCATTATCTCTGCTCTATCATCGACCCTCGCCCCCAACCCCCAAGCCCAGATGCCTTCCCCTACCTCCCGCCTTCCCCGGGCGCTTCACACTGCGCGCCTGGGATGGAAAGGGGGGGGACTGCAGCCCTCGGAGAAAACGTTCGGGGCCAATTGTGCGCTCTCGCCGCGGAGAGGAGGGGCCTGGAGCTCGCACACCCCGCGCGGGCTCCCGGCCGGCCGGCGTCGCGGTAATGCAATTTTGTGCGTTCAACAACAGATGTCAGACAGAAGAAAGAGACGGGCCTTTGCTTTTCTTCTCCCGTGGACCTTGCTCCCCCAAAGCAGCCATTTTTTTCAGTTGCCATGACAGTGGTCATAGGAGTTTATCATTTTCCCATGCCCGCCGCATGCTAATGCGGAGTCCATTCCCCCGCGTCACCGGGCTGCGGAGGGAAAGGCCCCGCGCCGCACCGCGGAGGGGCTGGGCCGAGGGAGGGCCTGCTCTCTCCCGGCTCCGACCGCCGCCCCGACCCCCCGAAGGGGCCAGTTCCATGAAGCAGCAGTTCTTTCTTGCTGGTCTGCTAACGTATCACTTACATCTGCCCCGGAGCCGCGGGTGCTGAATGCACAGACCCGCAGGGCAGCGTGGCCGGGGCGGTCTTTGGAAAGAAGTTCTCGAGAACCGGGGTCATCTAGACAGTAACCACATACAATACCTACACATTATATGTGTATATTCGCCGGGTAGCCAGTTCTGCACGTTCACACTGAACACTACCTTTGAAAACATCCCACCTATTCGCACATAGAGTAGGGGAAGAAAGCTTTTTTTTTTTTTTTTGGAGAATTACTAAAACTAAGCAAAATCATAACTTGATAAGAAGAGCACCATTTTTCAGTCAACAAAGGGGATGTAGAAATGTTTAAAAGTCATCTTCGGAAGGACTCCCGAGCATGAAAGAAATTTCTTTCTAAAACATGGACACGATGGGAAAATGGACAAGCAGTTAAATGCAGATGGTGGACACCCGGGTGTTTAGTCCATTATTCTTGGTGTTTTTCTGTCTGATTGAAATACTTTATAATTCCAAAAATAATTTATGAATTCAAGCCTTTCAGTTTGGCCTTTAGTCAACGGTGTTTAAGTCACAGCTAAATGAGGACAAAGGGGCGGGAAGCAACAATGTAGCAGAGCAGATGCAAAATTAAACCCGAAGTGATTTATAGCATACTTAGGTTTATTTCCCTTTTAATTTCTAACAGAATGTGCTGGTGGTTGTCAGCTGATGTTTGCTTATTTATTTTTCTCCCTAATCCCTTAAAAAAAAAGTATTGCATCAATGGAGCATCAAAATGATCGCTTCATTGTTGATAGAATTTATTCTCCAGAGCTGAAAATCCAGTTGCTTTTATATGCATTGTTCTTGTTGGGTTTTTTTCTGGCATCTGGCCCACTTTATTCCTTTTTGTTATTTTGAGTTGTTCTTTCATCATTATCTGCAGGAAGCAGCATTAGCATGCGGCAGATAAGACCAGGACCCAGATGTGCATATCAAAGGATGAACAGCTACTTATTAAGAAAAACTTTTCTCTTTAAGCCCAGCTTCTGTTCAAAGGCATATTAAAGCCTATGGCGTTAGTGACAAACTGGTAATTCAATGCCTTGTCACAGTCGCGCACTGGAATGGGAGGAGGAGGAGAAAAAGACAGGTCAAAGAAATTGGTAAGGTCCACAGACACTTTAGAAAGCTGAAAAGACAGAACTAGCGTAAAAGTTCATCTTCTCCAGACCTATGCGTTTATATCCTGCTGTGTGTAGCCACTGTTGTTGTTGTTTTCCGGGAGAGGGGAGGGGGGAGGAGATGGGCAAGAAGGGGAGGATGAAAGAGCCACAAATCAGCTGACTCACTGGTTGGTTGTGACAATGGAGGATGAAATTAGAATCACAAAATTATTTTTTAGAAGATTGAAAGAGGTTTACATGGACAGCATCTGATTCCAGCACCATAGGTCCAAGCTGCTTCTGCACTGGAAAATACACGTAGGAAACCCCCAGGTGAGCACAAACTGAGTGGCCAGATTATTATGATCTCTGAACACATAATAATCTGGCCACTTAGATATATCCTATATAACAAAAGGCTAATATGCAAATTGTCCCCTCCACCAGGAGTTCAACCAGCAGGCAGGCCAGCCAACCACCCATGTCCTCTCCCCCTGGCCAGGCTGGCTGGACCCCACCATGCACGAGTTCACGCACCAGGCCTCTAATATATATATATATATATATATATATATATATATATATATATATACACACACACACACACACACATATACACACTGAGTGGCCAGATTATTATGCGTTGAGAGATTATAATAATCTGGCCACTCAGTGCGTATGTACAAGAGCCCTGTGTGCTAATGGTCTGTGATGTAAACCTAGAGGGTCCTTTCACAGTTGCTCTGCTTCTCATGTTCTTCACTCCTTCCTCCCTCCTGTGGGAGTCTCTCTGTATCTCTTCGGGATTTGCACAGAGCTACACACTCACATGCACAAAGACCCAGGTCTACAGACTTATATTTAGTGTTTTATTTTTCTAGATTTTTTATTGTTTGGTTTTTTTTTTTAGAGAGAGAGGAAGAGTGAGAGAGAAACTTTTTTTTTTTTTTTAGAGAGAGAGGAAGAGTGGAGAGCAAAACATTGATTGGCTACCTTCTGCATGCCCCCTACCAGGGATCAAGCCCACTACCTGGGCATGTGTCCTGACTAGGAATCGAACTGACAACCTTTCAGTACATGGGAAGTCTCCAATCCAACTGAGCCACACTAGCCAGAGCTGGTGTTGTTCTTAAAATGAATGATCCATTTCATGGTGTGCTTCCTTTGCCTCCCCTGTAATCAGATTTGCCAACCTTTTAACTTGGCACAATGAATGGCTCATTCTTTCTCGTTTGTAGGAAATGGATCTCTGTAATCCATCTCCAATATGGTCAGCTTTTGATGGAATTTTCTTCATTTCCTCAGGGCAAACAGAGTGTAGGGAGGAGGGAAAAGGTACAAAAAACTGTGCATGTTGGCCAGCATCATGGTGGAAACCCCAAGGCTCTGCCTCAGCTAGACAGGGGAGGTGGAGGCAGCTAGAAAGGCCTCGGTCAATTAAAAAGATACATTAAATATATGTATCTTTAATGATTTCAGAGAGGAAAAGAGAGATAGAAATATCAATGATGAGGGAGAATCACTGATTGGCTATCTCCTGCATGTCCCCTACTAGGGATCGAGTGAGCAAACCAGGCATGTGCCCTTGACTGGAATAGAACCTGGGACCCTTTAGTCCACAATCTGACACTCTATCCACTGAGCCAAACCAGTTAGGTCAGCCCTGTTTCTTTAAATGCCCCAATGGGAGATGACAACAAGACCTAGGCCACATATGAGGAAACAGGTGACTCCACAGTACTTGGCCAATGAGGAACCAGGGGAGGGACTAAATAAATAGGCTATGCTCACTGTATCAGACATGCCGATACAATGCAAGGGTTGTCCGCTCTGGAAAGGGTATTAAAAGTCTCATTTTCGCCATACTTCTGTCTCCAGGTTCATCATTTGAATTCGGACAGGTGAGCCATTTCTCACAAATTTACACATAGTGGTCCATCACTTTGATGAACCAAGAGGTCTGTATCCATTCCCTTTTGGTAGCCATGTAACTTTCTTCTCATTTTTTCCCAATGGCAAATGATGCAATAATATCTTCATGGGTATATACTTTTCCCCCATCCTCTGCTCTTTTTGAGCAGTTCTCTCTCTTTTTTTTTTTCATTTTCTCTGTTGTCCAAAGGGGGGGAAAAAAACCCACATTATTTTCCTACCTGGAAAATAATCTATATGCTAAAATACATTAAGAGTCAGTCTCTCACTTTGCAGGAAACTGAGATATGTAAATCAATTCTGAAATCCTTAAGTTCCTTTTTGTTTTGGGGTTTTTAAGTTCCACGGCTGACTGGAAAATGGCCTTGGCTCTAGTCATTTTTATACATGCATCTTGAAAGTCTTACATCTGTCTGTAAGGCTATCATTCTATATAATCCTATCTGATAAAAGAGAAACATGCAAACTGACCGTACCTTTGCTTCGCTACCAGCCAATAGGAGTGAGTATGCAAATTAACTCAACCAAGATGGTGAGCTGCCACCCCAAGCCCAGCCATGGCGGTGCTGAGGAGATGGGGGTTCGGATCACAACTCCAAACCCAGCAGGGAGGCTGGCCCCCCACCACCCCAAGCCCTGCCATGGCAAACCTGGGGCTGGGGGGTTGGGGGGTGGGTTGGAGACAAAAACCCACAGGTCTGGCACCCAGCAGCCCCAAGGCCTGAGGTGGAGGCGCTTGGGTTGCTGAGGGACATGGGTTGGGGCAGCAGAGACACAAATCCACAAGAAACCTGTGGAAAGGGAGATAAATTATCATAACTTTATCTCCCTTTCCACAAGATGAGAAAACTGCCCCTGGATTATTTAGTGCTGTGGCCAATAACTTTCTACAAACTCAGAGTAATGTTATGACCACTCCCAGGAAGGTCTGGTCAGAATACCGTCTCCAGGGACTAAAGCTACTGTGGCAAATCATCTAAGAGAGGAAACAAGCTTTTGTTGGGTTTATTCTGAAGGTCAGAGAACATGCTACCCCAACATATGCTGTGTTGTTATATTGATGATCCTGAGCCTCAGATGCTTGAAAAACAGCAAATGAACGCAGAGGATTTCACTGAAGTCTCCTGATCTCCCTAAAATCAGAACCCCCTAAAGGAGCTTAAATGTCATAGGTCCCCTTGATGGGAGAAGTGTCATTAGGCAGAGAAGACTGACTCCTGTCACAGGTCAGGAGAGTAGAAGTGGACATCACAGCCAAACTTTGTTACAAACTATTTCCCCCACCCCATTCATCCTTCCTAAATATCATTTACTCTCCTCTAAGAGGCCTATATCTCCTGTCCCCTTTCCCTAGGAAGAAGGTATTTAAATCTGCATTCTAAGCCACCTTGGGGAGTTACTCATTTTTCCCTGGGATCTCCCACATATACACAAGGTACATATGTTAATGAAACTTTGTTTTTCTCTTGGTGATCTGCCTTTTATTGCAAGGGCCTTCACTAAGAACTCAGAAAGGTAGAAGAAACTGTTTTTCCTTCTCCATAATTCTATCTCAGGAAATCAAGTCCCCAGCTGAATAATGTGGTTGGCTCAAGTACCAAGAAATCCTGGCTGATGGGAAGGAAGCTTCTAGGGAGAAATCAATGATATTGGTATCAAAGGGGGACAGAGGGTACATACATGGTTGCTGGTGGAAGTTTAAAGTGGTTCAAAATTTTTGGAGGATGATTTGGCAAATTTGATAGAAATGTTCAAGGTATATCCAAGAGTCTTCTTCTAGGAATCACATCTGCTGAGATAAAGCACAAGCACTTAAGCCCTGGTCAGAACCCAGGGTGCTACTGTGGGCTCCCCTTCCACCATAGGAAAACCTGGGAACAACCTGCATTTTTAGGACAAGGTGGCATCTATACTAATAAAAGGGTAATATGCTAATTGACTGAACATCTTCCAAACGACCTTCCAGATGTCCTTTAGGACATCCTTCCCAACAAAGCCATATTGGCAGGGCCAAGGCAGAGGAGGTTAGAAGCAATCAGGCAGGCAGGGGAGAGCAGTTAGGGGGACCAGGCCAGCAGGGGAGAGAAGTTAGGGCAAATAGGCTGTCAGGGGAGAGCAGTTAGGGGATTCAGGCTGGCAGGAAGGTGAGTGGTTAGGAGCCAGAGGTCCCAGACTGGAGAGAGTGTAGGCCAAGCTGAGGCGAGCCTTTTCCCATGCCTGAATTTTGTGCACCAGGCCTCCAGTCCTATATAATAAAAGCCTAATATGTAAAGGGTCCAGTTGACTGGTCAGCTATTCAACCAATCAAAGCATAGTATGCTAATGATATGCTAAGGCCACTTAACTGCTCACTATGATGTGCACTGACCACCAGTGGTCAGATAGTTGACCAGCTGATCAGTCACTATGGTGTGTATTGACCACCAGGGGGCAGACACTCCAATTGGTAAGTAAGCTTACTGCTGGGGTCTGGCTGATTGGGACTAAGTGAAACGGGCTAGGCACACCATGGATCCCTCCCACAGTCCCTCCCCAGCCCCAATGGTGCACCAGTGGGGTCCCTCAGACTGGCCTGCACCCTCTCAAAATCCAGGACCCCAGCCCTGCCTAGTTTGGCTCAGTGGATAGTGTCAGCCTGCAGACTCAAGGGTCCCAGGTTCATTTCCAGTCAAGGGCATGTACCTTGGTTGAGGGCACATATCCAATAGGGAGTGTGCAGGAGGCAGCTGATCAATGTTTCTCTCTCATCAATATTTTTTACTCTCTATCCCTCTCCCTTCTTCTCTGTAAAAAAATCAATAGGATATATTTTTTTTAAAAAAAAATTAGGACCCTCGGGAGATGTTGGAGAGCTGGTTTTGGCCTGATCTCACAGGCCAGGCCAAGGGACCCCACTGATGCATGAATTCGTGCACTAGGCCTCTAATTTATAGATATAAAAGCCTAATATTAAAGTTGTCCCCACAGGAATTCAACCAGGAGATTGACAGCTATGACATGTGCTGACCACCAGGGGGTGGCATGGAACTAAGGAAGACCCCTATTGGCCCTGATCACCAGCCAAACCTAGGGACCCTACCCATGTACAAATTTCATGCACTGGGCTTCTGGTCAGAGATTTAAAAATATTACTTGTCCTCCTGTTTGATAAATAAACATTGAGGTAAGGAAACTTTGCCTAGGGATTTTTAAAATTAATGTTATTGTAAAAATGATGGTGGTTTAATTCCTATCAATATCTACATAAGAATCTATGCTGTGACATTATTTGTAATAGTAGCTTGAATAGAAATGTCTAAATATCCATTAAAGTGTGCAACATGCAAATAATAAAGCACCATCAATGATTGAGATGTTTCTACAGGAGAAGTGTCTGCTGTTTGCTCTGGAAAGACAAGTTGTCAACCCACGAGGGCTATGTGATTCGCTCATGGATGGTTAGAGGGTCAACAGACAGAAAGATGGACTAGTTAATCAGAGTCATCTCCAAGGTATGGAATGGGTGAGGAGAAGGAGGACAGAGGTTAAGTACTTACATTTGTTCATACTGATTAAATTACATGCTGTGGGCATGTTATCTGTCTCATTAAAAAAATCATTATTGTCAGTTTTCTCAAAGACTGGTGTTCAGGCAGTTAAAACATTTAACTGGTTCATTTTTTCAGAGTATGCGTGAAAGGGTGTAAAACTGTTTTACACCCCTTACATTTAACTTTTCATGGGTATGTATTCACAAAGTTCAAAAGTCTAAAACTGGAAGATATTTAAAAATAAAATTCCCCCTGCCAAAAAAGAAAAAGAAAAATTTCCCTCTAAATCCCTGTCTCCCAGAACTGAGTTTGGCTCATCAGGAGCAGTAACTGCTATCAGTTTTATACCCATATTCCTAGATATATTTCAAGCGTATTCAAAGAAATATGCATGTAAATATACACAGATATAAAAATTTATATATACAAAGAAATATTACAAAATTGTTTTTCCCCACAAATGGTAGTCTATTACTCAAACTGTTCTGTTTTGTGGGGTTTTTTCCCTACTTAACTGTGTATAAAGAAAATTATTGCCCTAGCTGGTTTGGCTCAGTGGATAGAGCATTGGCCTGAGGACTAAAGGGTCCCAGTTTCAGTTCTGGTCAAGGGCACATGCCTGGGTTGTGGGGGCATGCAGGAGGCAAACCAATCAATGATACTTTCTCATCATTGATTTCATCTCTCCCTTCCTCTCTGAAATCAATTAAATATATATATATATATATATATATATATATATATATTTTTTTTTTTTTTTTTTTTTAAAGAGAGAATTATTTTTAAACAGCTAAATGAGGATTAACTGCCAAGCCAAAAGCCTCCTTGAGTTTTACACAATTTCTAAGTCAAGAATTACTGGTCAGTGGCTTATACGAATGCATGTTCAGAATGAGCTTGGACTCAAAACAGCCCTGGTCAGGGTTCCAGTGGCCATGATCCCAGGACTAATGCTGTGGTGGGGACCTAATGAGGGGTGACTAATGGCTTTGGTCAGGGGGCTTCTCAAATGACAACATCGAGGGGCAATAGCGAGAACCCGGACTTCTCAACCTGTCGGTCCTGGGTTCACAGCTAAGCCCTTGTGACTCCAAGCATGCCGACCTCGCTAAGCCTCGGTGTCCCTGTGCATAAACGAGGTCATGCAGTCCAACCTCTCAGGGCTGTTAGGAAAAAGCCATGTAAAATGTCTGCATTGCCATGCTAGACCCTCTGAGTGACTTCCCTTCCCATCACACAGACAGAAGGAGGACGGCAGTTTGCTTTTCTGGGCAAACTCATTTGAAAGGAGCCCCATTCACCCTGGAAGGAGACAGGAACCGGGGGGGGGGGGGGGGATTCATATTCTCCAGAAGTTCTCGCACTTGCTGCGCATCCTGACCCTCACACCGCGGACACCTGGAGGGTGGGGTGTTGCCCTGCACGGGCTGTTTCTCCTGCTGAGCATCTGAGCAAATAGTTGGCTCTTAAGCTGTAAGACATATTTCATTCTGTAATCAGTGTCCTTTACAAGGACTTCAGCTGTGACTCAAACTTGAGTGTCCATCTAATCAGGTGGAGGCCTTTGAAAGCCCAGAGGCCGAAGCCCACCTCCACAGTGTCTATTGTTGTAGATCTGAGTGGGACCCCAGAAATCACATTGCCAACAAGTTCCATGAGATGTTGACCCTGCTATTGGACTTGAGAACCTTGGTTGGGAGTGTGTGCTCCAGAGGTGGACTGCCTGGCTTTGCAGGTTACATGATCTCTGGGCAGGTTGTTTGACTCCTGCACAGCCTCAGTTTCCCCATCTGCACTATGGGAACAATAGAAAAACAGCTTGGGAGGGGGGTGAAGGCTTGCTGAATTCCATTCACATTTAAGCATTCCACCAAAGAAATGGAGGCCACCTCCTGAACCTGGTAGTGACTGACACAAGGACACAGTTGTGTGTTGCAATACCCTCCTTTGCTGGTCCTCTAGGAGAAATAATAATGGTGGCCAGCTTTTTAATGAAAGCTTACTTGGTGAAATTATGTTTCCTGTCAAAACAGACAAGTTAAATTTCTGTCTTATACTGCAGAATGGTTGGCTTTGAAACTGTAACTCTCCTAAGGGGAGGACTATCTATAAAATGCATTATTCACATGAACTGTATTTTATTCCGTGTGTATATAGCACAGGTAATATAATACATACACACATATTATCTCACTGATCTCACACGAGCCTCATACTGTCTCATGGTGAAAGCTGTATCTCATCTCTGAGAGTAACCATTGAGCCTTCTCAGCTAAAGCTGAGTGATCCCAGGGCCGTCTAATTGTCAGCTTCATTCTCAGTGGACAGAGCATGAAAGGTTGATTCTAGTTTGAGGGTGGTGAGGGTGGAATGTGAAAGCCAGACAGTAACGGGGAGCCGTAAATGGGGAGGACCCTTCTTCCTTTCTGATCTCAGCTTGAAGTTGAGATGTCAAGAGCAGGGCGTCTGGAGTTGGACCCTTGTGTTTCCACCTGGTCTTGGACAACGTGCGCCCTGGTTTCGTCATCGTTAAACTGGGGGAAAGACGTGTCTAATGACAAGCGTTCCTCCAGAGTCGTGTTCACAGATCGATGCAGTCACTGCCCACTTACCGCCTACCCTTCAGGCTGCGTGCTGGGGCTCAAGGGTTTACCAACAAGGTCTCCCCCAGGAGCTGCAGGCTGCTGTCTTGTTGGAGGTGACATGTGAGAATAGATAACAGATCCATACACAAATATAAAGGAAATGATGGCCAGCAATAAGTGCACCGAAGAAATTGTGCTTGACAGTGACTCAGGGGAAGGGTAGCACTTTCACCAAGGTGGTCAGGGAAGGCTTCCTGGAGGAGGTTGCAGTTGAGCTAAAACTGAATAATGAAGAACAGGCCATGGGAACATCTTGGGGATCACCAGCTGCGGGAACAGGCACCACAGAGGCCCTGAAGGGGGAATAGCGGGGGTTGGAGCTCTGCAGAGAAGCTCACAGGATTAGAGCCACATGATTGGTGCCAACAGAAGGAAGGGGAAAGAGAAAGTCAGGGGTGTGTGTGTGTGTGTGTGTGTGTGTGTGTGTGTGTGTTGGGGAGGAGTTCTACTTCTTAACACAATTAAAATTTATCAGACTAAATATCGAGTTGCTTTTACAAAATTTCAGAACACGTAGCATACAGCAAGTAATCTCTATTGTTTTAAAGTCTTTATCCATGTCAAACTTCAATGATGGTTTTAGAAAAAGTGGACCTTTTATTGAAGTCAAAATACAATACTTACACTATTTAAATTTAAAGGGTCCAATGACATGAAAATAATTCAATGTAAGAATTACATTCAATGAGTATATTTAAAAAGTACTTGAGAAGCATTAGAATTCTATTCAACTTAAATATGAGCCATCTGAGCATCAACTAAATCACAGGAGTCAGATCGGAAAGAAACCAAAGTTGCCTGTGTGGAGAGAAGCCCCCGTGTGCCGGGCCATGGCGCTGGGTGCTCATGTCCAGCGGCTCTGAAGACGAATTCAACCCGCACGGACCCGTGAACCCTGAGCCTTCCCACACGACCTCCCTCCTCTGGGGGAGCTGGCAGTTTGGACCTTCGTGGCTGTGCAGGGGACATCGTAGCAAAATGTCCACTTGGCAAAGGCTTGGACGTGAACTGGACGTTGGGCAGCATTTGTCTGATGTGATCACTTTCTTAGCCCGGGAGCCCTCTCTGGGCCCAGAGCTGCCATCGCCGTTCTTGAGCTTTTTCTCCTGGAAGAGCATCTGCTCAGGTCACTGCCAGGAGCAGGTGGCTCCCTCCAGTGCCTTCTCCCCTCCTCCTCCACCTTCTGGGCGGCTGAGCTTCTGATGGTGCGGCCCTGTGGCTGCACACCTGTGACCCCCCTCGCCCTCCGCCTGTCTCAGCCCTGGCTGCATTGCTCCTGATGCGGGTCCCCTGCATCCAAGGGGCTGCAGGCTCCCAGCCTCACTGCCGGGCTGGGCGCTCAGGCTGCGAAGACGCCTGGTCTGTCGGAGGCGGGCGCTTTGTCCTGAGAGCACATCCCTCCGTTCATTTTCTCTGTTTTCTGGGTATTTTCCCTTTTTCTCTTTCAAACATTTTCAGGTTGGGAGCCAAAATGAGACTCCAGATCGGCTTCCGAAGGAGCGGCTGGCTGATGCCCCCTCCCTGCGTCTCTCCCTCTGCTTCAGGGTGCGGCCTCCCCGGACCTTCTGTCAGGAGCTGGGCACCTGCATGGCTTCCGCCAGGGAAAGCAAGCGGCTCCCTCGTCCATGTGCTGTGTCCCTGTGTGTGAGTGTGAGTGTGTGTGAGTGTGAGTGTGTGTGTGAGTGTGTGTGTCTGAGTGTGTGTGTGTGTGTGAGTGTGTGTGTGTGTGAGTGTGTGTGTGTGTGAGTGTGTGTGTGTGAGTGTGTGTGAGTGTGTGTGTGTGTGCGTGTGAGTGAGTGAGTGTGTGTGTGTCCCTGTGTGTGTGTGTCCCTGTGTGTGAGTGTGTGAGCGTGTGTGTGTGTGTGTGAGTGTGTGTGTGTGAGTGTGTGTGTGTGAGTGTGTGTGTGTGTGTGTGTGTGTGTGAGTGTGTGTGTGTGTGTGTGTGTGTGAGTGTGTGTGTGTGAGTGTGTGTGTGTGAGTGTGTGTGTGTGTGAGTGTGTGTGTGTGTGAGTGTGTGTGTGTGTGAGTGTGTGTGTGAGTGTGTGTGTGTGTGAGTGTGTGTGTGTGATTGTGTGTGTGAGTGTGTGTGTGTGTGAGTGTGTGTGTGTGAGTGTGTGTGAGTGTGTGTGTGTGAGTGTGTGTGTGTGTGTGTGTGAGTGTGTGAGTGTGTGTGTGTGTGTGAGTGTGTGTGTGTGAGTGTGTGTGTGTGTGTGTGAGTGTGTGTGTGTATGTGTGTGTGTGAGTGTGTGTGTGTGTGAGTGTGTGTGTGAGTGTGTTTGTGTGTGTGAGTGTGTGAGTGTGTGTGTGAGTGTGTGTGTGTGTGTGAGTGTGTGTGTGTGTGAGAGTGTGTGTGTGTGTGTGTGAGTGTGTGTGTGTGAGTGTGTGTGTGTGTGAGTGTGTGTATGTGAGTGTGTGTGTGTGAGTGTGTGTGTGTGAGTGAGTGTGAGTGAGTGTGTGTGAGTGTGTGTGTGTGTCCGTGTGTGTGTGTGTCCCCGTGTGTGTGTGTCCATGTGTGTGTGTCCGTGTGTGTGAGTGTGTGTGTGAGTGTGTGTGTGTGAGTGTGTGTGTGTGAGTGTGTGTGTGTGAGTGTGTGTGTGAGTGTGTGTGTGTGAGTGTGTGTGTGTGAGTGTGTGTGTGTGAGTGTGTGTGTGTGTGAGTGAGTGTGAGTGAGTGTGTGTGAGTGTGTGTGTGTGTCCGTGTGTGTGTGTGTGTCCGTGTGTGTGTGTGTCCATGTGTGTGTGTCCGTGTGTGTGAGTGTGTGTGTGAGTGTGTGTGTGAGTGTGTGTGAGTGTGTGTGTGTGAGTGTGTGTGTGTGTGTGTGTGTGTGTGTGTGTGTGTCTGAGCGCTCCAGCGCCAATGGCTCTGAGATCCCGCTTCCCTCCCCCAGTCCCTGGGAGAGCCGGGCCTGACTCTGCTAGAGATGAGCGTCCCCTCCAACCTGCTCGACTTTCCTGGAGGTGCTGGGCCCTGTTCCCAGGGGTTCCAACAAGGGCTCTGCGGGGTCACCCGGGGTCATTGGCCCCTCACGTCTCTGCGAGTGACCGTGTCCCTTGTTGAAGGCGTGGCGCCACCTCTGCCCGTGGAAGGAGTCAGGGTCCCTGTACGGCCTCCTGCAGGAGCCTCCAGTTCAGTGCCCGCCTGTGCAGGTGGCATCAGGGCCGCCCCGCCTAACCCCTGCACAGGGCGGGTGAGGGGAGCACTGGCCACGGGGCTCGAGGGTTCCCTCGCAGGTGTGTGACCGTCCATCCTCTCCCAACTTTTCCAGGGGCGTCCTGATCAGAACCCCTGGCAGCTCTCCTTCTCTTCTGCAGCGTCGGCTCTTTACTATGAAACCACCCAGCACAGAGCAGGATCCCCAGGGAAAGCCGGAGACCGGGGCCTGGGCTCACAGTTCAGCCCTTCAGGCCCGGCGGGCGGGACCTCCCCAGCTGCCCCTGCCCAGCGGGAGGCCCTGGGGCAGGCAGCCGCCCTCCCGGCTCCAAGGCCGCACAGCGGTGGGCCTGGTGGCCAGTGTCCTCTGGGCCACAGTCGACCCACGGAACCTGCAGAGACCAACACACCTGCATTCAGCTGCGAGAACTCGGGAGAGACCAGTCACTCCTGGCAGGTCTTAGAGGCTCATGTCTTTTGCGTGACCCTGTTTGTCCCAGTAAAACCAAGTGTTGCCGATGGGGTGACACGGGGAGCAGGCTCCTTCCCCTGCGTGGTTTCCAACCTCAGCTCGTGGCTCCAGGACAGCCCAGGGGATGGTCGCCTCCCCACCGAGTGGTCTTCAGCGTGTGCTTCTGCCACCTTTTGCTCCTTCAAGTCCCTTCTCCTCTCAGTGCCTCTCACCGAGTGGGGCCGAGCCTCCTGGCAGAGCCCAGACTCTGCCGGGAGCAGCAGTTGGATAGTTAAGTTTAAGAGTGACGTGATCAGTCTGATGTTGGGGGCATGTGCAGGGAAGAGGCTTGGGAAGGGCGGGGGGTAGAAATGGAAGCAGAGGACGGGGTTGGAGACCACTGCACTTAGTGGTCCAAATTCGAATTGCTGGCGGTGGCAAGCCAAAGAGGTGTCCACGGCATTTGAATCAGGGGCTGCGTTCAGGCTTATATGGGAAGTCAGTGTGGCACTTGGTGGTGCTCAGTGTCCATGATGGTTCAGTTTCTGGGCAGTTTCCTGACCCTGTGAAGTCTGGTGTAACCAGAAACCTCCCTGTGTCTGTGGGCAGGTCTCCAGGAAGGGTGCTATTCCTCTCAGCACAGCCACTCTCTGCCCCATGTCCCTGAGACAGTGGGAGCAGCTCAGAGAAGATGGGCTGGGAGGGCCGGAGCCAGCCCCGCATCAACTGGCTGGACTTGGTCTCAGTGTTCCCATCTGTAAAATGGGCTGGTGGAAAGCTATTCACACTCTGTGAATGTGGAAGGTAAAGTTTTCACTTGAATTGGTTATAAATCCATATGCTACAAGTACAGAAAGTGCAAAAGGCCAGACAATAAAAAAAAAATTCTTTCCCTATTGCCCTCCCCTAATCACGTCGGTTCTCCTGCCTGAAGCCAAATGGTTTAGCACTTCCTGTGTAGCCTTCCTGAGCAATTTCTTGCATCCATAAGAAAATAAACATATATGACAGTTTAAAGATGATAAAGTCTGCCCTGGCCCAGGTGGCTCAGTTGATTGGCGTGTGGTGCACGGGTTCTATTCTGAGTCAGGGCACATTCCCCGTTTGCAGGTCTGATCCCCCACTGAGGCATGTGCAGGGGTAACTGATCTATGTTTCTCTTTAACATCGATGTTTCTCTCTCTCTCCCTCTCCCTTCTTCTGTCTCTAGAATCAGTGAAAAACATCCTCAGGTGAAGCTTTAAACAACAACAACAACAAAAACTCTGGCACCAGTTTTTACCTTGCTTTTTTAAATCACTTGCACATGACAGGGCATCCACATCAGCTTACTACTGCTGTTCCATTCTTTTTTATGGCTGCATCATTCTCCACTGTGAGCGTTCCAGGGTTTTTTGACAGTCTCCTATTAATGGACAGGTAGTGGCTATATTTGCCACAATTAACCATGCATGTATCATCTTTGCTCATAGCTGTTGCATTTTTTTCTTTTTTTTCTTTTTTTTAAATATATTTTATTGATTTTTTTCACAGAGAGGAAGGAAGAGGGATAGAAAGTCAGAAACATCGATGAGAAACATCGATCAGCTGCCTCTTGCACGCCCCCTACTGGGGATGTGCCCGCAGCCAAGGTACATGCCCTTGACCGGAATCGAACTCGGGACTCTTCAGTCCGCAGTCCGACGCTCTATCCACTGAGCCAAACCGGTCTCGGCTGCATTTTTTTTAATTGATAGTTTCCCTGTTGTAATGCTTTCAGTATGTTTATAATTTTTAGTAATATTTATTAGATATATAAGTACATGATAAATTTTTAAACATTTTAAAGATAAAGAGCCTGTGAGAGATGAGAGGCAAAACTGCACACTGTTTAAGGAAAAGGCTTCCAAAGCAGTCCTTGTTTGCAAACCAGTTTTAAGGCTTTGTGGCTAAGCCGGTTGCTGTCTCTGAGGCTCAGCGTGTTGGTGTGTAGAATGGGCTCAACAGCCATGGCCACTCACAGGTTGTGATGAGGGTTAAACATTAAGCACTCGGTAAATGGCAGCTGCCATCATGCTCACGGTTGTGATGATGATCGTTATCATTACTTGCTTTAATGTTTGTTTTGGATAAAGTATATCTGGTGGGTCCTTTGACATGGCAGTCAGAACCCCGACATCCTGGCCTTTCCCTCTGGAAGCGTGAGTGTATATAACATGTCACATGCTAACAGGCTGCGGGGTTTTGAGCTGCATAATCTAGCTCCCTGTTTCCTAAGAGGTCAAATGACCTCCAGATTTCAAGTTTTCCATTATTCCCTTCTGAAAGGGACAATGGAGCTCTTGTTTGAACAGCTTTGGTGAGCCCAGAAGAAAAATTGGTCATTATAGGGAACACAAAAGGTTCGCTTTCCATACATTAGATTGTCAATTACTTTCTTAATACAGAGTTGGCTGGTGGGGGATAGAGAGTGGGGAGAAAAAAGATTATTTTGTATCCATGGCTGGATGTAAATATTTGACAGACACAAATGGAATTTAATATCACATCTTTGCAAAGACAGAGTCTGTGCGAGTGAGCAAGCCTGCCGAGTTGCCCTTCTCCCTGGGCGCGGGCCTTCAACCACCACTGTTCTGTGTCTGGCTACGTTCACCAGGTCATAGGAAGACGAAATGGGAAAGAGTGTACAAAGAGCTGACTTTGTTAAAATGGTAGCTGTTCGTGCTGTCCCTTCAACATAAACCATTCCCAACAAAATAAAAGCCCATGTGGATTTAAGCTGGAAAACCCAATAAGAAGTTCCACTAAGCCCTGGCCAGTGAGCTCAGTGGTCAGAGCATTGGCCTGAGCACCAAAGGGTCTAGGATTCAATTCCCAGTCAAGGACACGTACTTGGGTTGCAAATTCAGTCCCTGACACCAGTCAAGGCACATTTGGGAGGCAACCAAGTGATGTGTCTATATAGATGTCTCTCTCTCTCTCTCTCTCTCTCTCTCTCTCTCTCTCTCTCTCTGTTTCTCTCTCCCTCTCTCTCCTTCTCCCCTCCAGCCTTCCCTTCCACTCTTTCTGAAAATCAGTGAAAAAAATCCTTGTCCCTAGCTGGTTTGGCTCAGTGGACAGAGCATCAGCCTGTGAACTGGAGGGTCCCAGGTTCGATTCCAATCAAGGGCACATGCCCAGGTTGTGGGGTTTGATCCCCAGTAGGAGGCAGGCAATCAATGATTCTCTGTCATCATTGATGTTTCTATCCCTCTCTCTTCCTCTCTGAAATCAATAAAAATTTATATATATATATATATATATATATATATATATATATCGTCAGTGAGGGTATTATTATTAAATAATAATAATAAATAAGAAACGCTACTAATACAAGAGCAGCATTTGTTCATAGGCCCAAGTATATAGTATTTGGCTTTACCAATCTTTATATCAAAAAGAACGAGGCAACAAAAGTTGTGGTCTTCTATTTAGATTTTATATTTCTACTAGAGGCCCGTTGCATGAAGAGATTAGTACAATAGGCCTCTCTTCCCTTGGCTTCCAGCACGGCTTTTCCTTCAGCATCCAGGACCCAGGCCTTTGCTCCAGCCAGAGTCTGCCATCTTTGTCTTCGCTGCAGACTCCAGAGTCTGTAGTCTTGTCTTTGCCATAGCTCTCTGCTCCTGTAGATCCCTTCACCCCTCGCCCTCCCTCTCGTAGCAGGTGTCCTGCCCTGCCTGGCCACTCTGTGCCTGGAGCAACTTGGCAGCCACCATCTTTGGCCTTCTAATTTGCATACTCACTCTGATTGGCTGTGGGTGTAGTGGAGGTACGGTCAATTTATATATTTGTCTATTATTATTATTATTATTATTATGTAAGATTTAAAAAGAAATCATCTTGTACAAATGACCAAAATGTGTTTAACCAGTCCCCTATTGATGGGCACGTAGGTTGTTCCGAATCTTTATTATTACAAATAATGCTCATTGACAAGCACTTTTCACAAAGGGATTAGATATTTATTTACATAGGCAGGAGTATGTCTGGATATTAAATTCCTAGAAATAGAGTTACTGATTCAAATGCCATACGTGTTTGTAAATTTGACAGATATGACAATGGTGTTTCCCTGCGGTCCTGTTCATGCAGTATGTTATTGGGCTCTTCAATCGTTTGTCATCTAATGGGTATAAATAAATAAATTAATTAATAATAATAAATAAATAATAAATAGTATGTGAGTATAGTTTATTTTGCATGTCTCTCATTATAGCATGTCTCTTGTGTTTAAAAGTCATTGGTATTTCCTTTTCTGTGGCCTATCCATCTATATATTCTTTGCCAATTTTTCTGTAGGACTCTCGGCCTATTTCTTATTGATTTGTGGGGGCTCTTTATATATTAGGGAAAGTTGTACTTTGTCTTATGAGTTGCTGTTATCAATCCCCTTCCCCCCAGATTCTTGTCTTTTTACTTTGCTTGTGGTAGTTTCTGCCTAGTGCAGTGGTCAGCAAACTCATTAGTCAACAGCCAAATATCAACAGTACAACAATTGAAATTTCTTTTGAGAGCCAGATTTTTAAAACTTAAACTATATAGGTAGGTACATTGTTATTAACTTAATTAGGGTACTCTTAAGCTGGCCTTCCTCAATGCTCTAACTGGTTTGGCTCAGTGGATAGAGCATCAGCCTGCGGACTGAAGGGTCCCGGGTTCGATTCTGTTCAAGGGTATGTGCCTTGGTTGTGGGCACATCCCCAGTAGGGGGTGTGCAGGAGGGAGCTGAACAATGTTTCTTTCTCCTCAATGTTTCTAACTCTCTATTCCTCTCCCTTCCTGTCTGTAAAAATCAATAAAATATACCTTTTAAAAGATCATTCATTTAAAAATAATAATAATAAGTAAATAAAAACATCCTCAATCTGATTGAGGTACACTCAAGGGGCCAAAGAGCTGCATATGCCTCACAAGCCACAGTTTGCCAACCACTGGCCTAGTGCAGTGGTCGGCAAACTGTGGCTCTTGAGCCACATGTAGCTATTTGGCCCCTTGAGTGTGGCTCTTCCACAAAATACCACCGCCTGGGCGAGTCTATTTTGAAGAAGTGGCGTTAGAACTGCAGGACACCCATGAAAAAACACACATGGTGTCAAAATAAGCCAAAGGAAAATCATTTAGGCAAAAATAAAAAGAATCCCAAGTCTATTTTGCAGAGAGGATCCCTTTGTTAACTTTTGGTCGAGAATGTGTTTGTGTGTTTTCAGAGAACAACTCCAAGACCATGTGGGTTTCTGCGACAGTGAGGAACTGACGGATCTGTTCCAGCCACGAGGACGGTCCAGAGATGGTGGACGCTGACGACACCTTGCCATGCTAGCAGTCGGCAGCTGTGCATGTCTGCAAGCAGCCCAGGACCAAACCAGAGAGGATGGATCTTGCATTGCCACGATGCGTCCACCATCTGGATACCATTGCTGACATGTACACATAAAGAATTATTTGACACTGAAACTGGGACTCAGAACAGTTGGACATTGAAACTGAGACTGAAACATTTTTTGTTCTTATACATTTATTTCTAGTATGCAGAGGCAAGATATTTTTGAAGAAAAGAAACAGGGGAGAGTGATTGATATAGAGGCAGGGTGGCCTTGAACAGGCTGTCTAGCTACAGGGGGAAGGCTTGGGTGGATGGGAGGTGGATGCTGGGGGAGACCAACTGAAGGACTTGTATGCATGCATATGAGCATAACCAATAAATGAAAGACACTGGGGCTGGGAGGGGGAGGGTGGGGATCTGTGCTGGGGGTAGGGGAGGCTGGGGGGAGGATAAGGGGGAGGGGGAAAGGAAAACATGTACTACTATTAATTACAAGTTATACTGCAAAAAAATCAATAAAAATATATTTAAAAAAATAAGAAGAAGAAGAAGTGGCGTTAGAAGAAGTTTAGGTTTAAAAATTTGGCTCTCAAAAGAAATTTTAATTGTACTGTTGATAGTTGGCTCTGCTGACTAATGAGTTTGCCTAGTCTATATTTTTAGAGTTTTTGAATTATTGTCTTAGTAAAAAAGACTGCCCCCACTTCAAGATTATTGTAATACTAGAGGCCCGATTCGACAGGTTTGTGCGACAGTAGGCCTTCCTTCCCCTGGCTGCTAGTACCGCTTCCCCCTGGCACCTGGGACCCAGGTTTCCCTGTGGCTGCTGGCAGGTGCCCGAGACCCAGGCTTCCCTCACAGCCCCGGCTTCGTCAATATTATTATTATTATAGATTCTCTAAATTTCTCTAGTATCCTCTATTATTATAGAATTCTCTAAATTTCTTCTAGTGCTTTTACAATTTTGATTTTTTACATTTGAATTTCTGATTCATTTTTGATTTATTCTGGGTTATGATTGCAAATACAGCTTCAATTTCTTACTTTATTCTAGATAGCTGGCACATTATCCCATTACCACTTACAGTATAATTCATCTTAATGCCTATAGATATGAAAGGCGATCTTGATCACATCCTAAATTCCCAAATGGTCTTGGGAACTTATTATACAGAGTTTTAAGATTATTATATAAATTAACAAATTAAAATTGCTAAGGGAAATAGTGGCTACCTACAAAACCAAACTACACTGAAATAAAATGTCTTTTATAGTATTTTAGATTATGCGTGTGTGCACACACAGCACTTCTGTGGGTGGGAGCCTGTTTCTCTTGCCAAGTCATTGGCGACTTTGAGCGACAAGATATGGAGGGCAGTCTGCTGAGAGGGCTTCAGGGAAGGTTTTCCTCACCCCTAGAGAGACAGGCAGGGACTCTCTGCTGCCTCTGGGCCCCCCCCTCCCTCTCCGCCTCCTGGAACTCTGCAGCCATGTTGGGCCAGGATGGGAGGCAGCCTGAGGAGAAAGCTGAGAATCAGAGTGGAAAGAAGAAGAAAAAGAAAAGACAAAACAAAAAACCCAGCTTCCAAATTAACTAACTAAATGGCCACCCCTGGAGACATCCTAATACCAACCTCCTTGATAGATGGTTAATCAGTGACCTTATTGTTCAAGTCCTGCTGAGTTGGGTTTTCTGCTATTTGCAGCTAACCCAGCCAAACTGAATACATTCCAGCTTCTCCAAGATACTGAAAAATCTAGAACTTTCTCTTCTCCCTGTCTAGTTGAACTGACCCTACCTCTCTCTCTAAAGTCATTGAGGGTGAAACAGTGTGAAAACAGAACTTTATTAAACGCAATAGGTCAAGTCAAAGCCTACAGCAAACACAGGGTCCCATCGGTATCATGCAACCCAAATCCACTTACATGGCTTCTCGAGAAAAAACGTTTGTTTCCTTAAAGCAAGGGTGGGGACTGTCTGGCCCATAGGCTGTCTGAGGCCCAAGAAATCATTTGGTCTGGTGCTGCCGAGGCATGAGGAGTGTTAATTAAATGTTTGCTCAAACATAGCAGGCTAATTTTTAAGTTGATAACGTCTATGGCCTGCGAATGATGTTATAAATACCCAAATGGCATTTGGCAGAAAAAAAGGTTCCCCACCCTTGCTCTATGCTTCCCTACTCCCAAGGTATAATTTTATGATTTTTTCCCCTAATACTTTAAAAATGTTTTGTTGTGTGTGTGGGGTTTTTTTAGATTAGAAATCACTCCAAGAGTCTTAGAGCTATTTTGCAGAAACAGAAAATTACTGTAAGGTTATAAAAAGTTAAAGCTGAAATGACCATTTCACAGTCTCATAGAGGCCTGGTTTCGGCTGAGGAACTTTGTTAAAAATGCTACTGGCTGGGTCCACCCAGAGGTTCTGATTTCATCGCCCCAGGACGTCGCCCGAAAGCGGGGATTTCATAAGGCCTCTCGGGTGGACATCATTTTATTTTAACTTTGTAACATTTCCCCCCAAGTTTTTGTTTTGGAAGATCTTTAATTGGGTGAACAAGCTTCCCCTGGACTCGCTGGAGTGTGACATCTGGCCACATTAGCTTCGAACAGCTCATTGCAGCAACTTTTACCCATTTCCGTACATTTATAGCCATGAGCAAGTGATCACCTCAAGTAAGTGGAAGTTTTTACATTTTGGCCTCTTCTCCCCAAAACATTCATGTTTTAAACGGTGATGTAGTGGCAGCTGTCACATTTTAAAGGCATAAAAGGGTGCACAGTGGAAGTCCTCCTGGCTCTCCCGCTCAGGCCATGCTGTTCCCTGGAGACACCAGGCCCATCGCCTCCTGGGGGTCATCCGGGAGAGACCTCAGGCAGGGAGTCCTCCCTCTGGAGCACAGCTGGGCCCATCACAAGGACCACATGGCCTTTAGGCCTGATGCCTTATTCTCATTGTTATCCTTCAAAAGCCCTCTTTCTTTAAAAAAAAAAAAAACCACACACACACACACAATTTCAAATGAAAGAATTCCTTGCTGGGGGTTAAAAATTAATTAACTGGGAAGGGCTAATCATGAAAAGCAAGACTGCCCCGTTCTACCCTCCCTCCCCTCCCCAGGCCTCCCACCCCCAACCCCACCCCCACCCGCGCTCCCGGGGCCCAGGCCATGGAGGAACTACTTTCAATTCCTCTGGCTAGAAAACTAGCTCTTGGCCTGAAATGGAAATGTTAGATTTGACACCACTGGTTGTGAAGTGTGGACTGAGGAATTTAATCTCTTAACTTCCTGCTAAAGAGGATGGCTTTGCCCACCCCCACCAGGGCAGAGGTGTGCCATTGTGTTTTGTTTGTTCCCAAAGTTTTCTGTGTGTGCGTGTGTGTGTGTGTGTGTGTGTGTGTGTGTGTGTGTGTGTGTTAGAAAGATACGAGATAACCATTTGTTGGTCGGTAGGAGCTGAGGACGATCAGTATGTTGAATGAAAGACAAGTCCTCTTTCAAAGGTTTCTAATCTGCCAAAATGCTTTGGGAAAAATCACCTCTTCTCAGGCTTAAGTCATTTCCATAAATACTGTCCCGTGGAGCTATGGGGGCAGCACAGCAATCTCAGCAGATGCTTTCTTCTCTCTAGGGCTTTAGAGTGACCCCCTCAGGTTATCATCAGGTGTGGATTTATTTCCTGGGCTTTTGAGTTCTTCTAGCCCAACGGATCAAAGTCCAAGGAGTTGTTCTTAGTCTTAAGCCATATCTTTGTCTAGTCATTCAACAAACACACCGAAGAGCCAGGAGCTCAGGCTCTCGGGATAAGGAAGATGCAGCTGCTTAGTGAGTCCAGGGGCATTTCTTTTGGAGTGATGAACATGGTTTGCACTAAACACCACTGAATTGTTCACTTTAACATGGTTAATTGTATGTTGTGTTCCTTTCTCAATAAATACGAACAGGGAGGTTCCATGTAAGATCGGTTGGCTGTTGCATAGCTCAGAGCATTGTCTGTCACATCAAAGTATATGAATAGTCAGTCCTGAGCCACATTTCCTAACTTCCTCTAACCCTGGGGTGTCCTTCGGAAACCACTTTGGGAAACACTTTTAAGGAATTTTTTAATTGACTTGGAGATACAGAGAGAGAGGAAGGGGCAGAGAGGCATCAGTTTCTTGTTCCATTTATTTATGGATTACTGGTTGCTTCTGACCGGAGGTCGAACCTGAAACCTTGGTGTATCAACACTAACCAAATGTATTTGTTCACATTGAAAGATGTCTATGACGATTTCATACACAAAATGGTTTGTGCAGAATGATCACTTTTTTTGTGAAAATACAGATGTATACTTAGGCATAGAAAATACACAGTTGTCATTTATACCAACAGCAGTTACCTGTTTATGGAGTGAGGATTTCTCACAAGTGGATTTCTTTTTTGTTTGTTTGCTTGTTTTCCTGTATTTTAAAATCTGTCTGCAAGCCTCTACACTATTTAAGTGATTTTGTGAAAGAAAAGAAAGAATACCCCCCACCTCCTCCCTCTCTTTCACTTTTGCTCTGTCCTACTTTTCTGAATTTTCACCTTGCAAATTTTACAGACTTTAGACACTGGCCTCTGTTTTCATTAACATAACAAAGAGGGTAAAATTCCTTGATGTGAACACAGCTTTAGACACCCGTCTTTACTTAAGACATGAATCTGCCTGCCCCCTAGTTTTCCATTCTCTGAAGTGGATTCAGCTTAGGTTATTACAGGTAACAATTAATTAAAATTATGATCCAAATAAAGCCACATATTCCATGGAGCCCAGTAAATGAAAGGAGACACATTTAAAGGAATACAATAAGACAACAAAAATTAACTGACAAAGAATTCTGGCCCTAGCCTGATAGCTTAGAGTGTCTTCCTGATATGCCAAGATTGTGGGTTCAATCTCCAGTCAAGGCACATACAAAAATCAGCCAATGATTACATAAATAAGTGGAACAACAAATCTATATTCTCTCTCTCTCTCTCTCTCTCTCTCTCTCTCTCTCTCTCTCTCTCTCTCTCTCCTTTTCTCTTCCAAAATCAATTTTAAAAAATAACTTTTTTCCTTCCTAAAAAATATTATAGAGGGCTCAGTTTAAAACCAGTAGTACCATTTATTGAGGTCTCCCTTTTCTTTTCTTCCCAGTTCATTTGTAGCCACTATGACAGACTGTCACAGAAACACTGGTCATTCTCCTACCGTCTGGAGAGCAGAAATCAGATTAAAATCCAGGTGTTGACAGGACTGGTTCCTTCTGGAGTCTCTAGCAAAACAACCTTTTCCTTTTCTCACTTCCGCAGGGCACTGACATCCCTTAGCTTCTAGAAGCTTCCTCACATCATCCAACTTCTTGCTTTGGTTGTTACATCTTCTACCTCCTTGGACCTGCTGCCTCCTTTTAATAAGGACCCTTGTGATTACACCGGGTCCACCAGACTACCTTTGGTCATCTGACCATCACTGAAGCACACCTGCACAGTCTGTTTTGCCATGTAAGGGGAACACTCACAGCTCCGAGGGTAGGATGGGGACAGCTCTGGGAGAAGGGGCAGCCGACTGAGGTCCCTGTAATTTCTTTAGCGCTCCCACACTTGAATGCAGTGAGATTCTGCTCCTGCCCACCTGTCTACCTGCAGCTGTTTCTAAGGGACCAGCAGCTTCCCGTCCGCCGTGCACCGGATGCTCTGTGCCCGCAGGCCCACAGCTCACCGCAGGGCACAGGCCTCCCCGGATGGGGCTGCTTTTCTTGCAGAAAATCCTGGTCCCAATGTACTCCTGGCTGGCGGGCTGCCAAGTTGTTCAGTTTCTTCTCCGTGTGTGACGCTGAGCCCGTTATTATTGATTGGCATACTATTGGCTAATAGCCCAAAAGCAGAAGTCTGTTATTTATAAGTCTTTTTTAGAAATATTTTTTTATTGATTTCAGAGAGGAAAGGCGAGGAAGAGAGAGATGGAAACATAAATGATGAGAGGGAATCATTGATCGGCTGCCTCCTGCAGATTGGTCCAAGCCAGCAACCCAGGCATGTGCCTTTGATCAGAATCGAACCTGGGACCTTTGAGTCCGCAGGCTGATGCTCTATCCATTGAACCAAACTAGCTAGGGCTTATAAATCATTTTAACGATGATGATGATGATGACGACGACGTCTGAAGTTTCCATCCTGGAGCGGTATAAGGCAGTGGTTGAGAGCCAGATGCTGAAACTACACTCTCTGGGTTTGCCCAGTTCCCCGCCTTTCCAGCTGTGGGACCTCTGGAACCTCTGAGTGCCTCAGTTTCTCCACCTGCTAATTGGGTGGTTTTGAAGAATAAATAAGATAAAGGATGAAAGTGTCTGCACATAGTAGGTCCACAGCATATTTTCATTCCCTTCTCTTTAGAGGTCAGATGTGACGTATCAGGCAAGTTTTCCCCCCTGGGCTTGCAGCAGTTCCAGATGATGAGGTAAGTCTTTATTTCCATGGTCACAGATGAAAGGGCTCATGAGATCTTACCCAAAAGCGTGATCGGGAAGTGAAGAACTTGCCTAGGGCAAAAATTAAATAGATATGCACACCTATATGTATGTATGTGTATCTATAAGTTAGGGGGGGAGGGAGGATACACCTCAGAAAAGTACAATGAAATAAATGACAAACATTGTTAAAAAAAAAAGTGACGTATGGCACAATATTTTAAAAAGTACGTATGCAAAAGTATCTCCCAAATGCCAAGGTTCCATCTAATGATAATTGCTAGTAGCATGTGGGCACACATTTCCCTGAGCATATGTGGGCCAGTTTGCTGGATACCTTCATGTATACACTCTGCTCTGCCATCTGCAGCGTTAACTTTCAACAGTATGTCATGGAGTCTGTTTTACCAATGACGACGTTGTTTATTTATTTTTTTTAATTTTCAAACTAATAGATGCTCTTTTATTTTTTACTAGAGGCCTGGTGCATGGATTTGTGCACTGGTGGGGGTCCCTCTTGCAATCCTTGGGGGATGTCAGGCTGCCAGTTTCAGCCTGGCTAAGGGACCCCACTGGTGCATGGACCCAGCACTGGCCTCCAGTATGCATATAAGATCTTTGGTTAATCTCTTCCCACCCTCCCCACTTCCCTCTGAGATTCATCAGCCTGTTCCATGTTTCCATGCCTGTGTGTTGAGTGTCTGCCCCCTGGTGGTTAGTGCGCATTAGAGCTACCGGTCGAATGGTCACTTAGGATTTTACATATAGAGATTATTTTTAATAAGTTTTTATTGATTTCAGAGAGAAGAAAGGAGAGGCAGAGAGGGGTAAAAACATCAACGATGAGAGAGAATAATTGATTAGCTGCCTCCTGCACCCCCACACTGGGGATTGAGCCTGCAACCCGAACATCTGCCCTGACCAGGAATGAACTGTGACCTCCTGGGTCTATGTTCAATCACTGCCACACCGGCTGGGCAATAGATGTCCTTTCAAAACTGTTTTTTTTTTAAGTTATTGTAGATCACAAGCGTTATAAAAATAGTAGAGAAATGTAGCCACTCCCAAGTTTCCCCCAATGGTGACATCCCACATAACCATAGAACATTATCAAAACTGGGAAATTTACAGTAAAAGAAAACTCCAGACCTTTCTAACCTGTCACCAGGTTTTACATGCATACATTTAAAATACATTTTTAACTATTTTTAAAATTTATTTTTAGAGAGAAGAAGGAAAAGGTAGAGAAACAGAAGCAGTGTGACACCCCACACTGAGGATTGAGCCTGCAGCCCTGGGCATGTGCCCTGACCAGGAATCAAACCAGCAACCTTTCGGTACAGGGGCTGGTGCCCGCCCAACTCAGCCACGCCGGCCAGGGCTTTGGTATCCTTTAAGGTGTAGCTCTATGGCATTTTATTTTATTTATTTGGACCACAAATGCCATTTTTAATAAACACCATCAATCCAGAAATAGAGTGCGGCATATTCAAACCCGTGGTGATGTGTGGGCTATTTCCCCAGGGGATTTTCACTGCTGCTTTTTTATAAACAACGGCCACACTCAAAAAGGATCTTTTGAGCAGCGTATGATTTTCAAACCTGCCTTATTGTAAGAAAAGCACGGGCATCTCTCTGGGTCAGAGCGAATCCAGACCTGCCGCAGTGTGGGGTGTAGGGTACGAGGTCTGGACTGTCCCTCGTGACTTTCCATGGAAGCAGGAACCCAACTCATGCCCGGGCTCTAAAAACTCTTTGGAAAACGCGACCTGCCCCGCCTGTGGAACTTCTGAGGGAAGCCTTGGCGTTGTGTGAGCCGGGCCCGGCACATGCGGGAGCCGCTTCCTCTTGGAGCCACCAGAATCCTCTGCTCATCTGCCAGGCGCCCTGGCGGTGTGCTGTTCGCACACCTGCTCGATCGTTAACGTTGACCAAACACTTTTACGAGGCCTCCACCTTAACAACTTCCAGCCGAACCACTCGGCTCCCCTGCCCCCCACGCCGGGGAACTGCAAACGTCCCCCCCCCCCCCCCTTTCTGCTTTTACGCATTTGGCATAAACATTTCTTGCAGCTCATAAACACCTTGGCCATTTTACCAGTGTCATGAAAGAGGTTTATGACCCAAATATGAAAACTTTGTGAGAATTAACACACAGGCAAACAGGCTGTGTTATTCTCCGAGAGAGGTGTCGTCTGGAGGGGACCCTGGGCCTGCTGTGGAAATGCACGTGGTTGGGGACAAGTGTTTAAGGTTGTCAGGATGGTCTGGGACTCCAACTCTTACTGCCTTTCAGGACGTGAGGTTTCTAATGGCTATCAGCTTCCTGTTTGGGTGTTTTATAGCATTATTATGTTGCCAAGTGAATGAGGCAAAATAAAATAGGAAAAGAGATGCAGGACCAGGAGGTTAATAAAAATCTATTTTGTCACTCGCCAGCCTCCCCCGCCGCAGCTTCCTCTCGGGGGCCCTCTGAGTCTCTTTGTATTGACAGATGCCATTGCTCATTTACGACGTGATAATAAAAACCTTCAGCCTGACTCAGTGTTATTCTTTTCCTCCCCTGACAGGAGGGAACCAAATGGCCTGCAGTCGCCTCAGCAGGCATTTTTTCATTAAAGATGATAACTTTATGGTGAACAACAAAATTCAAAAGACATGTCAGGAAACTGACATTTGGTCAGGGAAGGAAAGGTCTGTGAAACAGCCTAACGCCCCCGAAAGAATTGTTTGTAAAATGTCCCGGGTTTTTCACACATAAAGGAGATCTTAACAAGCATAGATGAATGGTGAGCCACACAGGTGACCCTGAACCTCAAAATACAAAAGCCTGGGGAGCGGATATGAAATGTGGGCTCTGCTTCCTTCTGCAATGGTGTTATTTGTATAAATGAGATGGGATTGCCTAACTCTTATCAATGTGTAACCCATTTTTAGTATTGTGTAAGAGCCGTTTCTTTGTTTTCCTATCATTCATTCATCCTTGGTATTTGACTATGAAGAGAATTAAAAATGCAGTTCCTAGGTTTCATAGTTTTTATTCCAAAAATTCACATTTTACATATTTTTATTGATATTCATCATTTTCAGATTTATATTTGGCTTTTTTCCTTCAAACACATTAGTATTAGTGCTTCTTAGTCACTGGTTAAAACCCTATTTTAACTAAACCGCTAGTTTCAAACTCAGCCATGTCAGGCAGTTAGACCCAAATTGTTTCATCTCTCTGTCATAAGCCATAAATGAGACTTGTTGGTAGACCATCAATGTCTTTAAATGAACGCAGACAGATTTCTCTGCTGTGTTTTAACATTAACCCTCTAGAGTAAACGGAGCTATTTTTATCAGCCACCGATTCTTGTGTATTTCTCCTGAGAAATGTTCCATCTACAAATAAACCTGTGTGTTAAGGATGAGGCAGGTCCTTGTTTAAAAAGCACAGATGCGGTCGCTCACGTTCTGCCTCTTCTCTCACTGATGGGCTTGTTTGGATTTTACTGAGCTATAACTACAGGGTGGGGCAAGAGTAGGTTTCCAGTTGGTCATGTGGAAAACCATGCAATGAATAAGCAATAACGCAAGAATAAACTGTGTTTCACATACAACTGGAAACCTATTTTTGCCCCATCCTGTATGGACATTTCAGTACCTATACGTCAACTTCAGCCTTTTAAAAATTATGTTGATTCCTGTTCTGGGGAGTAACAATCACGGCTGCTGTGTGCCCAGCCTACTTCTAAACCCTATCCAAGCATTGGTTCATTTAGTCCTCACCATTCACCAGTAAGTAGTCTGAATATTCTAGTTCTTCAGATGGGGAAATTGAGGAACTCAGTAGTGAAGTGGCTGAGAAATAATTGACAGCTCTGTTAACAGAAAGGTTGTTTCTAGCTTTTTCTACCACATTACAAGCAATGGTGTACATCTATATTTATGCACCTATTTTTATTTTTTGTTGTCTTAAATGCTTGGGATGGCGTTGCTGCCCCTAAGGGGCAGCCTTTTTCCTATTGAGAAGTATAACTGCCAAGCTGTTTAGGCCAAATATTTAGTCTTCCTGTTTTAGCTACAGTTGTCATTTAAACTGTGTGGATTGCTAGTTGGATGGACGGATGATGGTCAGAGTGATAGAACCCATTTTCTTTCTTTTTTAGAAAAATATTTTTATTTTTAATGATTTCAGAGAAGAAGGGAATGGGAGTAAGAGATAGAAACATCAGTGATGAGAGAGAATTATTGGTCGGCTGGCTCCTGCATGCCCCCTACTGGGGATCGAGCCAGCACCCCAAGCATGTGCCCTGACTTGGGAATCGAACTGTGCCCCCCTGTTCATAAGTGGACACTCACCCACTGAGCCACACTGGCCGGGCTAGAACCCGTTTTCTCAGTCTTTCCATTCATAGCATTGTATACTGATTCTGCCCCCCCCCCACCCTCGCTGCCACTGAACGTAGGGATTGTCCTAAAGATTGGGATAGTTTCCCCACATTTACGGGGAGGCTGTTTGTAGGGTATAAATATCAGCTCTTTCTCCATTTCATTAGCAAGGTCCAGAAACTTCTAAAATTTAATTGTTTGGGGTTTTGTTTTGTTTTGTTTTTGTCATAAATTCATTCTGAGAGGCAACTAACACCAAATGGCGGTGGCCCTCCGTGGACATGAGGCCCTCCCCAGGGAGACGCTGGCAATCCGCAGTCCCGTTCCCTCGCCTTCTGCAACGAGCAATGAGCAGACACAAACCCTTTCCCTGCCGAAAGCAGATGGATCCGAAATGAGTGGGCCTTCAGCGTTCACAGTTCACTGCTCGGAACATCGGACCGTGAGGGAAGGCCTGTGTGTCTGGACCCTTCATGCTCAGGGGACAGAAGCTCACTTTGCAATTCCTGTGACTTGTGGACAGCCCTGACATCTGTGAGCGGGAAGATCAAAGGCCCAACTTCGGGACGGAAATGGGAGAATTAGTGTCCCGCTAGGAGTCTCTCGCCCCTCTTAAGCCTGGTGATTCTGCTTACAATCAGGAGCTATTTGGCTCTCAGCTTGGGGTTTCATGAAGGACAGATCCACACTTGACTAAGAGACATGGAAGTTTGCACTTTCTTTGGAAGTCCGGCTCTTTGGATGAATTTGCCAAGCTCACAGCGCAGGCCTGGCACACAGTTAGCCCTTGGTAACACAGGCTATTCTTCTTATTAATATAACTTAATGGCAACGTTATGTGTGTGGTTCGGATAAAGTGATCTTCTCCGACCTTATGGGGTGCTTTAGAAATTTCTAGAGCGGAGCCCGGCACATTGAAGAGCTAGACGGATGTTTGCTGTATAAAGATGCACTTCCAGATGGTGCGATGCAGAGCCGGTACATTTGCAGGAAAAGCTGGCTGAGGCCCAGGCAGCTGATGTCATTTGCCTAAAGTGGGATTTGAACCCAGGTCTTTAGAAGCTTGCTCTGCCTTTATTTTCACTCTGAAATCCACGTGGCTGAGCAGTTGAATTAGCTAAGGTTTCCGTAGCTTTCTGGTGCAGCCACTGAGTAGAAGCGATTGTTCCTTGCAGGTCACTAATAGCCAGGCTTAGCCTGGTTGGAAACCTAAGCTTTGAGCCCCACAGACTTGGGCTCAGTCCTAACCCTGACACTGTAGCTGGGTGACCCTGGGTAAGTCACTTTGCTTGTCTGAGCCTCAGGGTCTTCCCAGTGGTCAGCAAACTCATTAGTCAACAGAGCCAAATATCAACAGTACAATGACTGAAATTTCTTTTAAGAGCCGAAAACCGACTTCTGCACACGGGCCATGAAGTTTCAATCGCACTGTACGTGCACACCCACAAGTGGTATTTTGTGGAAGAGCCACGCTCAAGGGGCCTAAGAGCTGCTTGTGGCTCGTGAGCTGCAGTTTGCTGACCATACTCCTATGCGAAGTGGAGATAATGGCAGGAATATTTCAGGATCCTTTCAGGATTTAATAAAAAAGAAAGTTGTAAAACATTTACATCCTACTGGATTTGGAGACACTGCTCTCGCCTTTGGCCACCAGCCCCCCCAAAAGTGTGTCCGCCCCAAGCCAGGACCTGTGCCTTTATCATGTTACACAGCAAAGAGGAATTTAGATAGCAGGTTGATAGAATGAAGGTTGCTGCTCTGCTGACCTTGAGATGGGGAGATTATTCTAGATTTTTCCATGGGTCCAATGCAACCACAGAGTGCTTGTTTTGTATATGCCAGGAGTCAACAGATTTCTCAGTAAAGGGCCTCAGAGTACATAGTTCAGGCTTTGGAGGCCAAAGTCAGCGTCCTCAACCCCTCAAGCAACATTCTTGCCAAAAGACTGAACAGTCTTTTTTTACACTTTTTTAAAATGTAAAAACTATTCTTGACTAATAGGCTGTACCAAAACCAACAGGGGTCCTGATCTGGCCAGAGGACTCCACTTTGCTCCTGGTATAGGCATGTGTGCAAGTATGTACTTTATTTTCAAAAACAGGCTGATGCTATCTATACAGACTCTAATCCCCTTTTTAAAACCTACCATTTATTATGAACATTTCCTTAGAATATGTTATTTAATAATTCCATTGTTATGTTGTATAATATTTTCTCACAAGAAATGCACGTTAAAATTTCTCACTGTTTTTGCATAATGGCACACTAAAACCTTTGAACATAAATCTTTGTTCATATCTCTGATTATATCTGAGGATCAATACCCAGAAGTAGAATGACTGCTGCTTTCTCCTTTTAGGTCAAAGCCTTGGAAAAGGTTTGTAGAATGAGATGGGGTTTTGCAAAAGAAAACAAAACCTTCATATGGAGAGAAAGGTGGAGGAAAGAACTAGTTGGTGAGGGTTCTGGCTTGCTGGACAGCACCAGGTTGAAATCCTGGCCCTGCCACCTACGGGCTGTGTGACCTGGTGCCACATCTCTGGGTCTCAGTTTCTTCTTGTGTAAAATGGAGGTAAAAATAGCACCAGCTTCCTGGCTAAATGAGATCACACACATACCCGGCCAACAGTTCTGGCTTTGATCATAATCACTACTTTACTGCTTATCTTTAACAAGACCCTGCGAAGAATTGCAGCCTACTGTGTTTCACTGACTGTTCGCACCCTGATTTTTATTTTTTTATCCTCATCCTAGGGTATTTTTCCTTTTTTTAGAGAGAGAGTGGAAGAGAGAGGGAAAGACTGAAAGAAATATCAACGTGAGAGAAACACATCGGGCCAGGGCCAGGGAGGAGTCTGCAACTGAGGTACCTGCCCTTGACCGGAACCAAGCCCAGGACCCTTTGGTCTGCAGGCAGACGTTCAATCCACTGAGCCAAACTTGCTAGGGCAGCATCTTGATTTTTAAAAAGAGTTAACAGGGGAGAACCAAGATGGCGGCATAGGTAAATACCTATTGTTCTGCCCCGCGCAACAATTCAAAAACTACAGCATAACAACAAAACAAACATCACCCAGAATCACCAGAAAGCTGGCTGAGTGAAAACTCCACAAATAAAAGTAAAGGTGGGACACTGAGACTCAGAAGAGCGGCGGGAGTGCAGCCGTGAAGACGGAAACAAGTTAGGAGCCGTCCTGGTCACGCGAGCGGGCTGTAGGGCTGGAACAGCAGCCCCAGCTGGATTTCACCAACGGGGACGGAGGAGACGTCCCACTACATGGATTCCCCAGGGCCAGGCGAGGTCCGAGGTCCGGGGGACGCACCCAGGAAGCCGGGTGAGGCAGAGGTCTCCTAGGAGAAACCGGGTAGCTAGGAAAAGAAGTTTGCGCGCAAGTGTCGCACAAACGCTCGACTTGCTCCCTGGAAACTTGTCTCCTGGTCCCGGAAACCTCCTATTTTACAACCCTAGGCTAGACTTTGGGTGTGCAGACTCATTTGGGGAGAGGCAGAGTTGTCTGGCAAGGGGAAGACACTAGCGGCTTTCTCTTGGAGGTGCCTGCAGCCATCCCCATCCAACAGAGACCCGCGTGCGCAAGCACTGCATAGGACGTGGCTGACACTGAGGCTGCCTGCACAGCTCAGAGACTCTGCCCATCCAACCTGAACACAGTCTCTCTTCACAGCCAATTGGCCTGGAGGTCAAACCCTCCTAGGGCTAACAACAACAAGCTGGGTTTAAATTAAAAAAATACTATACAACCCATAAAGGATTGCAGTAAGAGTACCCATCTCAAATAACTGGGGAGGCTGTGCCACTGACCCTTAGAGGACATCTACCACATAAAGCAGAGATATGGAAAGAAATCAGGTGTGAAAGAAATGGAGGAAAAAAGACTACTAGACATAGAGTTCAAAACCACGGTTAAAAGCTTTTCAAAAGGCTCCTAGAAAAGGCCGATGAACTTAATGAGAACTACGAGGAAATAAACAAGACCAACCAGGAAATGAATGAGACTTACAAGGAAATGAATGAGACCCTCAAGGAAATGAACAAGACCTTTGAAGATATGAACGAGACCCTCACGGATATGAAAAAGGACCAACTAGAAATCAAGCATACACAGACTGAAATAAAAAAATATTGCACAAAGCCCTAAAAGCAGTCCAGAGGGCCACAAGAACCAAATCAAAGATTTGAAATACAAAGAAGCAAAATCCACTCAGCTGAAAAAGCAAGAAACAAAAAGAATTCAGATAATTGAAGATAGTGTAAGGGGCCTCTGGGACAACCTCAAGCATGCCAACATCCGAATTATTGGGGTGCCAGAAAAAGAGAGAGAGCAAGTTAATGAAAACCTATTTGAAGAAATAGTGACTGAAAACTTCCCCCACCTGGTGAAAGAAACTGACTTAAAAGCCCAAGAAGTACACAGAACCCCAAAATATAGGAATCTAAAGAGGACCACACCAAGACATATCATAATTAAAATGCCAAGAGCAAAAGATAAAGAGAGAATATTTAAAGCAGCAAGAGAAAAACAGTTGGTTACCTACAGGGGAGCACCCATACGATTGTCAGTGGATTTCTCAACAGAAACGATGCAGGCCAGACGCGAGTGGCAAGAAATATTCAAAATAATGAATAGCAAGAATCTACAACCAAGATTACTCTATCCAGCAAAGCTATCATTCAGAATTGAAGATCAGAGAAAGTGCTTCACAGATAAGAAAAAGCTAAAGGAGTTCATCACCACCAAACCAATATTATATGAAATGCTGAAAGGTATTCTTTAAGAAAAGGAAGAATAAAAAGGTAAAAATATAAATTATGAACAACAAATACACATCTA
Source organism: Antrozous pallidus (assembly GCA_027563665.1). Classification (NCBI taxonomy): domain Eukaryota; kingdom Metazoa; phylum Chordata; class Mammalia; order Chiroptera; family Vespertilionidae; genus Antrozous; species Antrozous pallidus. The sequence continues at coordinate 9,990,979 of CM050518.1, forward strand.
TCAACAAATGAACATAAAAATCAAGTGAATTGATAGGTTGATGAACAGGATAAACTGGTGAATATAACAGAAACATGGACATAGAGAAGGAATGGACTGACAATTCTTGGGGAGAAAAGGGTTGTGGGAAGTACAGCAAGAGACTGGACAAAAATCTTGCAACAATGGGAGAGGACAGTGGGGAGGGGGAGGTGAGGGTGGAGGGTGAGATAGGTACAGGGTGGAGGGGAGCTTTAGGGGGATAAAAAAGGGGAAACAATGTAATTAATAAACTGAACAATAAAGATTTAAAAAATGGAGGAAAAAAAAGAGTTAACAATACCCCGGTCATTAATTCCTAGGGAGCCTCTGGCCAATTTGTAGGGAACCTCTGGCCAATTGTACTGGGTCTGTCCATACGCTAAAGTTCTAGTCCAATGCCTTTAGGAGTCTGGACAAGTTGCCTAACAACTTGGGAGTCCAGGCCTGGGTTTCCCCATTAACTAAATGGAGATGATCGTGCCTTCCCTACCTGACTGATGAGAATAAAATGAAATAATGAGTTTGAAGTGCAGCTGAAGAAAAAAGGAGGTATTTCAAGCATGGGAAGTACAGGCCCAGGAATGACAGGCAAGGTTTGGAAATCGAGCTGTTTCAATGTAGAAAAAGAAATACATGCATAAGCCACATATTTGTCAGGGTTCAGAACAGCACCCTATCATCACACACATTGATATTTCTGCAGCACATAGATAGTCTTGTATCAATCAAGGTCAAGTTTTGCCACCAAATGAGTTCCCATCAGATGAGCTTTGGCTATCAAATGAATTAAAGTAATATTTGGTTTTCTGAGCCTTTTGTCCTTAAATAACACTCTTCTTGGGTGTCTCAATATGCACAATAAGCATAAGAGATAGATACTATTTCTATGTCCATTTACAGTAGAGAAGCAAGCCCAGAGAAGTCGAGTAACTTGCTCATGGCCACACAGCTGGTAAATGGCAAAGCTAGATGCAAATTCAGGGAATCCAGACTAGAGTAGTTCTTCACTTGTGCCTTGTGGGTAGATTTTATGGTGAACCTGGATAGGAGGGAAAAACTTTATTTTCACTGCCTTCTAACTAAAATTTAGCATTCCTTCAATTACAAATGTAGGCAACAAACCACAGCAAACTTATGACTGTCACCACGAGGAGATATTTCCCGTTACCATGGTGCCATCAGTCCTGCTCGTCACTACTTTGAAGTTACAGGAGTTCTTAAACCCATCACGAGATGTTGTCTTAAAGGAATTTCACAAAGAAGCACATGTGTTACTATGTCACAGATTCTTTGAAGTATTTTGATAATTGTATTTCAATCTCATTGATTTCCTTTGTGCTTACATTTATGCATTTGAAAACAACTCTGAGAAGGGGCCCATGGGCGTCATCAGAATTTCAAAGGGGTCCAGGGCCCAGAAAAGGCTGAAAAGGCCTGGCCTAGAACCACACTTTAACCCAAAAGCAGAAGTGAGACCTAACGGTGTTATTGGTCATCTCTGGCTGACTTCCTTCCTATTTACACATGTGTATGTTCTGGAATCGCGTACAGCGAGCATGTATGACTTTACCATTTGGAAGGGGCACACAGCTCTTTAAAGACAGAGAGAGCCCGAGCCTCTTTAGCTCGGTGGATAGAGCGTCGGCCTGCAAATTGAAAGGTCCCAGGTTCATTTCTGGTCAAGGGCACATGCCGAGAGTTGTGGGCTAGATCCCCAGTAGGAGACTTGCAGGAGGCAGCTGATCCACCATGATTCTCTCTCATCGTGGATGTTTCTATCTCTCTCTCCCTCTTCCTTCCTCTCTGAAATCAATAAAAATATTTTTAAAATAAAGACACAGAGAGCATTTTCTTTAGGCTCACAAGACATCCCTCCCAGATGTCAGATACGGAGCAGGCACCGAGGAAGTCAACTCACAGTGAAAGCTGTCATTGAGGTCTGATGTTGAGTGAATGAGAGCCAGTTGATCACATTTCTCAAACTTTGATCACATTTCTCTCTTTAACTTTGAAAGAACAAAATGTATGTCACTTCCTGCCTACCAGAGGGCCAGTGACCGAGCAGGAGAACCCAAAGCACAAGTGCCGTGGGTGTGCCCACAGCGCGAGAGAGGGTCCTACTTTTGCTCTTTCTTGACTCTGCCATTTCACAACAACAGCTATTGTTGAAGCCAAGATGGCTACAGATAATGTCTTCCTGTCCTGTGAACTGGAACAGTGAGCCCAGGCTGCCTTTCATTCTTCGTCTCATGCTGAGTGTCAACCGTAGCTCAGGTCTCTGTTGGCAGTTACTTACTGTGGTCTTGGCTGAACCAAACAGGATGCTGAGCACTGGTGAGCATAGGAAGGAGTCACCAGGTGATGGGTGCTAAGAGCACAGTGCGAGCTCTGAGTGAGGAGCAGGAAACTGGGGTTGGATATCTGTGTGCCTGAGCAGGTTGACCTTGGGATTTGTGAATTCTAGCAGCTGGGACTCCCTGAATAGTCACAGCATCATGATATAGCCTACAGGCTCAACTTTACCTTCAAGAAAACCATGACCAATACTAATCGGCCCCTGCTAGCTAACTCGCACCTGCCCACCAGTTTCAAACCCGTCCTCTCCAATAACACCTTGAAAACACGTGTTCACAGCACTCATACTGCACCATGATGACCAGCTTTGCCAATAAGCTGTCCATTCCTTGAGGACACAGCTGTGTTTGTAAGCAAGGGAGCAGTCAGTACCATGAATGTAAGCATGGGTTAGGATTCTGGCTCAGCCACTTCCTGGTTGTGTGATCTTTGGGAAGCCCCCTCTCTCTAAGCCTTTGTTTTCTCATCTGTAAAATGGGTAGTCAGTGGTTGGTCTAAGTATTTAGAGCTAACTCTGTGCCGGGGATGCTTCTAGATGCTGGGTATTTAGAACCTGAGAAAACCACTGCCCAATTGAAGCCTGAATTCTAGTAGGAGTAGGGGTGACAGGCAATAAACAAGCAATAAATATAATTATGATAGTATGCACCTCCTTATTGAGAGGATTACTTGAGATGATGTTATTATAGGTACTTAGCACAAGGCCTGGCTCATAACTGCTAACATGACACTGTTGATTGCTTTCTCTAAGAAATCTTGCAACAATGGGAGAGGACAGTGTTGGGGGGAGGTGAGGGCGGAGGGTGGGATGAGTACAGGGTGGAGGGGAGCTTTAGGGGGATAGAAAAGGGGGAACAATGTAATTAATAAACTGAACAATAAAGAGAAAAAAAGAAAAAAGAAAGTAAATGGGTTCCAAATACCAAATTAATTCAGGCAAGCAGGTGTTTGTGGCGGTTTGTGTGAGAGCCATACTGACCAGCCAGCTGAAATAGACCCTGAGCTGGTCTCGTCTTCGTCTTGGTGAGGTTTCTCCTTCTTACCACCCCCCTTCCCCACCCACCCACCCCCTGGTCCTGGCTCCCTTCTTCTTTTAAATGGCACGAGTAGTTGCCATACTTTCTGGAAGATCTTAAGGCATCAGAATCCTGTTTGAAAAACTGACAATCCCGAAACCGAGGAAAGCACACCCTCCCTGTGTGTGGGTCACAGTCCCCAGAACCCCAACCACATTGTAACATGGTAGCAGCCCTCCTGACAGGGTCCGTTAAATAAACTCTCAGATATCGACTACTTTGTTCCTTTCTATGGCTTATAATCACTATTAATAATGGCAGCACTTACAGTGTTGGAGGCCCGGCTAAAACCCAGGCACTGGGAGGAGCCTGCTCCCCACCTGGCCTCATGACACCAGCCGCAATGCGCCCTGCCTGTGAAGTACCCACATTTGCACGGGTACTTCACTCTCTGTGGCTCTAGCTTCTCACCCATAAAATGGGGGCAATCATGGTGTGTACCTCTAAGGGTCTGATGAATTAATGCATTCGAAGCACCCAGAACATTGTCGGGCATGGGGCAAACAAACTTGCTACTGCTGTTCTAATTACCCCCATTTAAGAGGCGGAAAGACTGAGACATAAAGGTCTTAAGCAATGTGCTCAAGGCCATAGAGTGAGGCAGGGCTGGACTGCAGAGTTCATGGCATTGACGGAGGAGTCAGCACACTTTTTGTCTTTGGGGCTGGATAGTAAATACAGGGTGTCCCCCAAAATGTATACACCCTTTAATGGTTATAGAGTCCGTGTTTATTAACATGCATTTCATTTTCAAAATTAAGTGAGTTATCAGCTGTTAACATGTGTATACATTTTGGGGGGGGCACCCTATATTTTATAAAACAGACTTTCTTTAACTTAACCACTTAACTCTGCCTTTGCAATGTGAAAGCTGCCATAGACAATACATAAAGGAAAGGGCTTGGCTGTGTTCCAATAAGACTTTACTTACAAAGGCAGGTGGCGGGGGCCACATTTGGCCCATGGGCCTTAGTTTGCTGACCTCTGGTATCAACTACTACTTTCCAGGAACCTATTGACTTCCAGGACTTCGCTGCTCTGCAAAGAATCACTCTGATGACATCAACTCCTTCTTGCTTCTGCCATGTTTGAATTTTCCTTGAGCAAAATGAAGACGTCAGGAATACTTAGGGAATGCAATGTGAGGCTGGTAACTGGTAACTTCCCTTGCCTCCCTTTAAAAACATATTTTTTGCTGTTTGTTTTTGATCCTATAGGCAAATATGTAGACATGCACTGCATGTGTTATCATTAAAGCCTGGGATAAACAGTACCTAAAACAGCACCGCTCTAAGTTAAGCAGGGTTATCTTGATGGACGGGCTACCCTGCCAGCCACCTGCAAACTGATAAACAGAGATAGGTCAGACGTTGGATCTTAAATCAATATGTCTCTTGGTGATGTTTAATGCCACCCGTCTTTGTCAGTGGTTATAGTTCCTTGAGAATGAAAACGGTCAGCACTAAGTTTCTTTGCCAATACCCATCTCCATGGGTGAGTGTTTTCGGACATGAGAACAGAGCCTGTCTTTAGAAGCTTTTTGGAATTTTTGGTGTTTCAAGGGACTCTGTTTGCATTTTCACATTTGAGTCTCTTCCCAATAATTGTGACTCCCAGACCTGAGGGGTAAGTGGGGGTGTTTGATTCTACACTAAGTAAGGTATTTTGTTGTATACACGCCTGGTGTTGCATCCATGATCTTTGCTTTTTTCAGGAATTCCTTCATTGGGAAGGAAATTAACTCGATGTCTGTGTGCCTCCTGCTTTCATTACCAACACTGTCTTCCCAGCTTTAGTATTGAGTTGTAGCTTCAAATGATAAGTTTCAGCAGGCAATTAAAAAACTTGGATAAAAGGCAAAGAGGGGGGAAAACCCTCCGGTTATACTTTTACTCCCTTAAGTCATGCTTCCTGTGGAAGGCTCTGCCTGGGAAGTTAACTACTGACACCACAGACGATACAGTGGAATCTGGTCATTGAACTAACAGAAATGGCCCAACTGGTTCATCAGCCTCATCTCTGACCTCTAAACTCACCTGCCCTCTCCTGTTTTGAAAAATAAACAGGGTTTATGAGAAGTTGGGTGGGTTGCTAGGGACATTCATATGTTCTGGAAGAATCATCGTCAGGTGAAATGAAGGGTGAGGAGGACAGTGGCCACCAGGTGCTCTCTCTGGGCGATCCGGGAAGCCAGTCAGCTCTCCTTCACCATCACAAAGGGGCTACATGTGGACTTTTGACACTGTTTCCAACTGAAGTCACACTCAGGGAAACACTGTGAGACTGAAGGAATAGTGTCCCTTATACACTTTTTTATTTCATTGATTTTTTTAGAGAGAAAGGGAGAAAAAGAGACAGAGAAACATCAATTTGGTGTTCTACGTATTTACGCATTCATTCACTGGTTCTTGTATGTGCCCTGACCAGGAATGGAGCCTGCAACCTTGGTGTATCAGGAAGACACTCTGACCAATTGAGCTACCCGGCCAGGGCCTATTCCTGTGCTCTTTTTAAAAATATATTTTTTTTTATTGATTTCAGAAAGGAAGGAAGAGAGAGAGAGAGACCTAGAAACATCAACGATGAGAGAGAATCATTGATCAACTGTCTCCTGCACGCCCCGCACTGGGGATCAAGCCTGCAACCCGGACATGTGACCTCCTGATTCATAAGCTGATGCTCAACCACTGAGCCACGCCAGCTGAGCATTTCCTGTGCTCGTTTAATCCTTCTTATTTATAATACAAGTGAGTAAATTAGGTGCCAGCGTGTTACTTAATATTTCTTAAAAGTTCCTGAACCTTCTTTGTTCTATTTTTACCTTTTATTAGGAAAATTTTCAACCATGAAGAAAGGTATGGAGAGCTGTGTGCACCTCTGCACATGCGCCCACCGTCCAGATGGCATCATTGCTGACAGTTGCCACGTTTGCTTCATCAGTCATTTCTTTTTCTTCGAGTCCTGTTGGCAGGACTGAACTTCCTAGTTGGATCCTCATGCTCCCCAGGGTGCAGAGAGTGCGGCAGAAGCCCTCAGAAGCCATGGAGAATCACCCAGCAAAACGTATCTGACAGTCGCTACGCAGGCACAGGAGCAGCTGACAGACACAGTCCCTTCCTCTGAGTATTGTGGAAGATGAAATAGATAGGCGTGGACAGGTATTACTCATTCAGCAAATATTGATTGAGCCCTACCATGTGCTAGACCCAGTTCTAGCAAGAGATAGAGCAGTGAATGAGGCAAAGTCTCCTGGCACTCACACTGGGGGGTGAGGAAAGAGAGACAGACAATAAACAAAATAATCTAAGTAAAACACATGTGTTAGAGAGCGGTAAGAGCTATGGATGGGAACAGTCTGACAGTGGTCAGAGGGAAAGGAGGCATGGGGAACTGGATGAAAATGGTGGAAGGATAAGCCAAAGAACATATATGTACACCCCATGGACACAGAAGCAGTGGTGATGGCCAGGGGGCAGGGGCTGAAGAGAGTGGGGTGGGGGTAAAGTGGGGGGAAATGGGAACATCTGCAATAGGGTCAACAATAAAAATAAAGAAAGACAAAAGGCTATGGATAAACAGTTAAAAGGGGAACAGGACTGGTGGTAGGGGTTGCCATTTTATATCCAGAGGTCAGCAAAGGTCAGGGAGAGGGTGATTTGAAGAAAGAGAGAGCCAGGGAGGGAAGGAAGGCGGAGATATCTGGGGGAAACTGTTTCAGGCAGAGGGACAGCCAGGACAAAGGCTCCGAGGTGGGGTCACGCCTGGGAGTTGTGGAGAGAAGAGGCCAGTGTGGCTGGAGGAGCCTGCTAGGGAGACCTTGGGAAGCTGTGGTCAGGGCTGTGAGGATGCAGACTTCTCCTGACTTGAGCGGACCAGCCTTGTCATCCCCACAGGACTCCTCACCTGCTCTGTGTAGAACGACACAGTGGGGCTGAGGAGCAGCTGAGAAGCCACCACCATCCCAGATTTGGGGCAGGAGGGAATCAATGGTCCATCCAACTCGAAGTATCTTGGAAGTTGGAGATGGATGGTTGATTGCACGGGGACAGCAGAGAAAGAGAGGATTAAAGAAGTCCCTGGTTTTTGTTTGTGTTTTGCCGAGTGGCAGGCTAGAGCTTCCACAGACAAGTTGAGAATCCCGTAGAACAGCAGGCTGAGGGAGCCCAGGGGTTCGGTTTTGAATGTACATGGGAACAGGTGGAGCTGTGCGTTGTTAGCAGCCTTTAAAGCCAGAGAGGCTTAGGGATGCCATGAACAGAGGGAGTGCGGGCAGAGGAGAGGAAGGACCAGGTATGCCACGTGAAACAGTGGAAGGTGAGGGACACCCAGCAGGAGAGACTGAGCGGTCACCTGCGACTGGGACGAAACCAGGCAGATGCAAAGTCTGGACGCCCCAGTGTTTCCGGGAGCGTGAACTAAGTTGAATGCTGCTGGTAGGCCAGGAGAATTCACCACTGACTTTAACAAGGTGGAGCGGGGAGTCTCTTCTAGTCTCCAGTTTTATCCCTTTCAGTTAACAAAATCATTCATTCCCCAAAATATATCAAATGCTGTGGCCATCAGCCTCCAAGATGATCCCCAATTCGGATTCTTCCTGCCACGGTGAACAAGGCTGGCGACCTGTCAGCCAACCAGATGTGGCAGAAATGGTGGTGTGTGACTTTCAAAACCATGTCATAAAAGCCAGGGGTCTGGAATTAGATAGTGGTGGTGATTGTACAACTTGGTGCAAATACTTTAAAAAACCCACTGAATTGAGGATGAATTTTATGGTATGTGAATTTATCTTAATAAAAGAAAAAACTATATAGGGGAGAAGTAATTGAGATAATATGGATCAGATCAGTCATGTCAGTTGCCACAATACGTGCAATACAACATGTTATTCTACTTTTTTAAAAAGACTTGTGGCTGCCGGCCTGCCACCTCCCCCTTATTCTGGGGAAAGCTAGTGTCATGTCACCAGGACACTCAGAAACTCCCTGGAGAGGCCACAGACTCCTTGCAGGATGCTGGGAGAGACCATTTTCTCCATGAGATAGGACACAGTGCAACGTGCACCTGAGCAGCAGCAATACTGGTCTCGGTACTGAGGGGCTTCCGAACACCTCACCCCACCCAATATATGCTGGTTTGACAGATTAACTATTTTGAGTTAAAGGCACTTGCAAAAGAGCAGGTGCAAGAAGGGCTCTCTGCCCTGCCCCCTATGCTTTCTGAAAGTAGGAAATAAAACTCCCAAGGGAAAGACGCCTTCTCTGCATCTGGAGGGAAAGAGCATTTTTATCACTGGAGATGGGGAATCAAGCCCAAGGGGAATCTGCACAATCTGTGTTAAAAATAATCCTTACCGACCCGAGACCGGTTTGGCTCAGTGGATAGAGTGTCGGACTGCAGACTGGAAGGTCCCAGGTTCGATTCTGACAAGGACATGTACCTTGGCTGCGGGCACATCCCCAGTAGGGGACGTGCAAGAGGCAGCTGATCGATGTCTCTCATTGATGTTTCTGACTTTCTATCCCTCTCCCTTCTGCTCTGTAAAAAATCAATAAAATATATTTTTAAAAAAAATAATAATCCTTACCAAAAATAAATAAATAAACAAACAGCAAAATGACAACCAAAACAGCCATCATTGAGAACCACCTGAAATCTAGCTAAACAGAAGTCTTACCATTAGGGGATTAAAGAAGCAGCATATCAAGACTGGTAGGAGGGACAGAGACTTGGGGCAAAACCATGGCACTGTCTAGTCCCACACTCACATGTGGCGGTTTAAAATCAGGAGGGATGTCTTGGCTCTGGAGATTTCCCTGAGGAGCAAGGAGTCCCATCCCCACACGAAGCCCCCCAGCCCAGGGTTCCAGTGCTAGGAAGAGAAATCCCCACAGCTTCTGGCTATAAAAACCAGCAAGGATTGTGGCTGAGTGACATGGAGACTGCTGGAGTCCCAAGCAGTTCCTCTTTTTTGTTGTTGTTGTTAGTCCTCACCCAAGGATATTTTTCTATTGATCTTTAGAGAGAGTGGAAGGGATGGGTGGAGAGACACATCAATGTGAGAGACATACATCGATTGATTGCCTCGGACACAAGCCTTGACCAGAGCCCAGGATTAAACCTGAAACTGAGATATGTACCCTTGACCGTAATCAAACCCAGGACCCTTCATTCCATGGGCTGATACTCAACCCACTAAGCCAAACCAGCTAGCACCCAAACATGCCTCTTAAAGGGCCCATGCAAGGACATACTTGGACTCACTCCCTCTGAGCTCTAGCACTGGGGCAGCAGCTTGAAAGAAACCTGAGACATCTGGGGAGAAACTAACTACTCTAGAATCTGGGCAAGAGCTGGAGGGACAGCTTTCTCCCAGACAGAAGTGCTGGCAGAGGCCCTCTCTGACATAGAGCCCACAGACTGGCACCATATCTGAGTCTCCACCAACTTGACTCACACTTTTTGCTGTGCCCTCGTGATTGCCTGAGACCCTGCCCCTCCCTACTAGCAAGCTTAACCACACTATTTCCAGTGGCTTTTCCATACAGCTAGCCTCTCTTGCCTCATGTTTCAGACTTTCCTAAAATCTCTCAAACAAACAGCAGCTGGCATCAGCATGCCCTGTACCTCTCCATAAGTGGCCCCAACAGCCCATCTTGGTTCATAGCTTGGCTTCTTCTGGGCACCTCCAAACCCAACAAACAGAGCCAGTGCACCTGGTGGTTAGTTTTGACCACGTTGATTACAACCCCACCACCTCCATGAGTGACACATTCAAGGAATGGATTCAGTGAGCACCAAAGTCCCACTGAAGCAAGTCCTGTCCATAGGGTAAGATCCTGCACAGAAGTTCTTCCACTGTAGTTGCAGCAGATCTTCTAAACTAATTGGCCTGGGTAGGGTCAATCCCTCCCAGTGATGCTATCATCAACTAAAGCTCAACTACCATAGGACAGTGCACACAGCTCACATATGGGTGCACCTGGAGTGCCCAGCTCAGGAAACTGGGAGGCTGAGCCACTGGGGCCTACAGGACACTCTACCAATTCCAGGAGACATAGCCGCTCTACCTAATACATAGAAACAAACACAGGGAAGCAGCCAAAATGTGGAGACAAAGAACCATGTCACAAATGAAAGAACAGGAGTAATCTCCAGAAAAAGAACTAAATGAACTGGAAGCAAGAAAACTACCAGATACAGAATTCAAAACAATGGTTGTAAGGATCTTCAAGGAACTTACTGAGAACTTCAAGGACCTTAGTGAGAACATCAACAACTTAAAAAGGACCAATCAGAAATGAAGGATACACTAACTGAAATAAAGAACAATTTACAGGGTACCAACATTAGAGTAGAGGATGCCAAGAATCAAGTCAAGAATTTAGAATACAAGGAAGCAAAAAACACCCAATCAGAAGAGCAAAAATAAGATAATCCAAAAATATGAAGAAAGTATAAGAAGCCTCTGGAACAACTTCAAAAGTACCAACATCCACATTATAAGGGAACCAAAAGGAGAAGAAGCAAATTGAAAACCTATTTGAAGAAATAATGACAGAAAACTTCCCTTACCTGGTAAGAGAAATAGACATACAAGTCCAGGAAGCACAAAGAGTTCTAAATAAGAAACCCAAAGAGGCCGACACCAAAGCACATCATAATCAAAATGCCAAAGGTTAAAGACAAGGACTTATCTTAAAAGCAGCAAGAGAAAAGCAGTTAGTTACCTACAAGGGAGGCTGTAAGACTATCAATTGATTTCTCAACAAAAACTTTGCAGGCCAGAAGGGAGTGGCAAGAAATAGTCAAAGTAATGAAAATCAAGGACCTACAACCAAGATTATTCTACCTTGAAAAACTATCATTCAGAATTGAAGGTCAGATAAAGTTTCCTAGACAAGAAAAAGCTAAAGGAGTGCATCACCACCAAACCAATATTACATTAAATGTTAAAGTGTCTTCTTTAAGAAGTAGAAGAAGAAAATAGAGATAAAAAATATGAACAATAAAATGGAAATGTATTCATTAATTAAATCTAAAAATCAAAATAAATGAACAAGCAGAACAGAAACAAACTCATATATACAGAGAACATTTTGCTGGTTGCCAGATGGGAGGGATATTGGGGGGATGGATGAAAAGGTGAAGGAATTTAGAAGTACAGATTAGTCATAGCCCATGGACACAGACCATAGACAGATGAAGACATGGGATGGGGTGGGAGATGAGTGGAGGGTGGCAAAGAGGGGAAAATGGGGGACATCTGAAATACTATCAACAATAAAATAAATTTAAATAAATAAATAATCATTTTTTTCCTTTCACAGTCCCGTAGATTTTAGTTACTTTTTCACAACAAGCTCTTTGTTCAGCCTAGTCAATAAATACAGACATGCCTGCTTCTTAGATCTTCATTTTCCTCCCATGAAGGCTCCCAGGTGCATGTAAAAACATTAGTAAATACAAGTTGTATGCTTTTTCTGCCTTAGCCTGTCTTACATCAACCTAAAGAGCACAGAGGAAAAGTTTTGCCTTTCCTATAATATTGTCTTGCTAACTTAATGGCCATATTTTCTTTTCTTTACAGTGAAATATTGTTAACATTTTTTTTTCATGCTTTGTCCTTAGATGTGGTTCCATCCAAGATAGGATCATAGTCAGGGATTCAGGTCCCTCTGAGTTCCTGGCCTGTGTCTTCCCAGGCAGGATCCCTGGAGAAGGTCATGGTTAAGATAAACTTATCTTAGGAAAGAGAGTCGGGTGATTAAAGGATGGATCAGCCCTGTGGGGCGGGGGTGGAGGTGATGGAGAGGAGACTCTAGCCCTGGGGCATGGAGTAGGCAGGCCTCGGGAGAAGGACAGTGAGTAGAGACTTCCGTTCATTCTCTCTCTGACCACAGTCCAGTTTTCCTTGATTTCCCCACCATCACCCCCATCCCACTCTCTTCCGTGGTCACATGAGCTCTGGGGAAAACAAAAACATAGCTGAGCCTCAGTAGTCACAATACAAGAAGACACTAAAACTCCCATACTTCCCACTTACTGAAAATTTTCCTCGACATGCTACATATGCAATAACCTACATGAATTATCACAATATGTGCACACACACACATATATCCTTAAAATAAAAGTAAGCACTTATTAGCCTCATTTTATTAATGAACTAAGTACAGAGAGGTTAAGGAACTTGGGCAAGGTTAAGGTGAAGGAGAGCTGGGTTTGGACCCAGACAACCATGATGCAATCCATTGAAAGGTTTATTGCAGTGGTTCTCAACCTTTCTAATGCCACAACCCTTTAATACAGTTCCTCACGTTGTGGTGACCCCCAACCATAAAATTATTTTTGTTACTACTTCTAACTGTAATTTTGCCACTGTAATGAATCATAATGTAAATATCTGTGTTTTCCGATGGTCTTAGGTGACCCTGCTAGCAGTTCTCACAGATTGTGACCCACAGGTTGAGAACTGCTGCTGTAGAGCCTAAGACCATCGGAAAACACAGATATTTACATTACGATTCCTTGACAATGGCAAAATTACAGTTATGAAGTAGTAACAAAAATAGTTTTATGGTTGGGGGTCACCACAACATGAGGAACTGTATTAAAGGGTCGCGGCATTAGAAAGTTTGAGAACCACTGGGTTATTGAGTGGGAAGCATCATTAGAAATCTTTTTAAAGATGTGCATATTTGACTCAAAATATTTATGCATCTGGGAATATCTCTAGCCACCCATTCTTCTCATTTTATATGCAGTACTAGAGACCTAGTGCATAAAATTCATCCATGGAGTCGGGGGGAGGGGTGTGTCCCTCAGCCCAGCCTGCACCTTCTCCAATCTGGGACCCCTCTCACAATTTAGGACTTCTGGCTCCCAACTGCTCACCTGCCTGCCTCCCTGACTGCCCCTAACCACTCCCCTGCTAGCCTGATTGACATCTTGCTGCTCCCCTGCTGGCCCAATTGCCCCTAATTGCCCTCCCCTGCAGGCCTGGTTCCCCCAACTGCCCTTCCCTGCTGGCCTGGTCACCCCTAACTGTCCTCCCCTGAAGGCCTGATTGCCACCAACTGCCCTCCCTTTCAAGCCTGGTCCCTCCCAACTACCCTCTCCTTCTGGCCTGATTGCCCACAACTGCCCTCCCCTGCTGGCCATCTTGTGGCAGCCATCTTTTGCCCACATGAGGGTGGCCATCATGTGTGTTGGGAGTGATGGTCTATTTGCATATTACTCTTTTATTAGATAGGATATCTTTTAAAATATATTTCATTGATTTTTTTATAGAGAGGAAGGAGAGGGATAGAGAGGTAGAAACATCGATGAGAGAGAAACATCAGTCAGCTGCCTCCTGCACATCCCTCACTGGGGATATGCCCGCAACCAAGGTACATGCCCTTGACCAGAATTGAACCTGGGACCCTTTAGTCCACAGGCTGACACTCTATCCAAACCTTCCAGGGCTTGATAGGATATCAAGCACCAATAAAAATATAATTGTTGCAGTTCTTAAAAATAGCGGCACAGACAAGGATATTAACATCACCCAAAGCAGCTTTGCAATGAATAATCACTAATTACAAATAAAATTTAAAAGAAGAGTAGGGTATCTGTTTGAGAAAACACAGTCCTAGACACAGGGTGTGTCCGGTAAAGAACTGGAATTCCACAGAAATAGTTGCAGCATGGCTGTGCAAGAACAGGGAATCCTTAACCTGCTATGTGATGTGTTATCATGTCCTCCTGTTAATAAATGTCAGGCTCCTATTGGGCAAGCTCCTGGCCATGCTGCAAAAAAGCATTGTCCTCCAGGACATATTTAAATTTCAAATGCATGCCTAATGAACTGAAGCCCAGGGCTGGTAGAATTTTCCTCAGAACCTGAGGTGTGATTTCATTTCTCTCCATCTCTTATGAGTTCTGCAATTGGGTTTTGTCCATTTCCCCTGCCCCCAAGTCTGTCCGTCTTTCTGCAATTTGCTAGTGGCAGCTAGCCTACAAGATGCACCTCTGTGCTCTGGTTTGGTTTAAAAAGGTATTTGTCTTGGTTATGGGGAATAATCTATGCTAATGTGTGTTTTATTTCCAGCGAGTCTTATTGATCTGCACTTTCCATTCTCCCTTATTAATGTCCAGCAGCCCAACTTTTAAAGATTCAGATTTCAAAGAGACTGCATCCTCTCCTTGGGACGTAAGCCTCCCTCATATTTCTGAAGACACAAGTAGGGTAACTGGTCTCTGATCCATGTGCATGGATTGGTTCATGGGAACATCCCAAAGCACTGGATGCCAAGGAAAATTTCTCAAGTGGCTGGCTATAAAGTCTTTACAGTCTACTAAGATGTGAGGGTGGGGGGAGGGTAGGGGTCTCAAAACCACTTTTTCTGAGTTGGAGGATTTCTGTGTTAGGTTTTGGGACTACCGAAATTTAACATTTCAATGGTTGCCTAATCCCAAAGCTGTCCTGCTGCTTATGGAAATTCTCAATGTCCTTCCTTCAGGGGCTGTTGCTAATGACAGCAGTGTAGGACAGGCAGGAGGCAGCCGATCATGATTCTCTCTCATCGTTGATGTTTCTATCTATCTCTCCTTTCCTCTCTGAAATCAATAAAAATATATATTTTTTAGAAAATTCAGTGGCTATCTAACTGGGAGACAGCAGATATGGTGGAATAATATTAACAGCAATTGTTTACTGAGCGAGCGCTGGTTGCCAAGTACTGTGTGAAACATTTGATGTGCATTGCCTCTTGATCCTCAAAAGGAGTTGCATCTGAGACCTAAGGAGATAAAGAGCAAGGGGATCTGTGGAGGGGACTCAGCCCATCTCTGTAGAGTGATTGGATTCCTGTTATCTGGTTATGCCTCCTGTGTGTACAGCTGACCAATATATACCGTGTGGATACATATAATTGGAGTCTATGACTTGGAGGTAAATAAATTTATTATTCTATCTTAGATTGACATTTCCACATATGCCATATCCAGACTAAAGCAGAGGAAGACACGTCACCCAGAGATACCGAAATGGAGATAGATGGAGTTCCTTGGATGTTGAGGTGCCTCCTATTAGGGTTGGGTAAGTCTGTTTTACTATATATTAACACTGGGTAGCCTAGATGACATTTTTGAAATTTTATGCAAGGAAGAAGGATATGTGTGTCTATGTGACTCGGTGAGAATGGTGGCCATTGAAGTTGGCCTTGTCTTCCCAGCAAGGTTGTCTTCCATGGCCACCTAGCTTCCTTTGGAGAACTCTCTTCCCACTCCTGGGATCATGGGGAGGCTGCCAATCAAGATGCCTTATTATATATCCCAGACCCACCACCCCATAGATCAGCCAATTAGAGAACTCTATCTCACCACCTATTACCAATACTGCCTCCCTGATTGGTTCAGAACTAAACAAGGGATCACGTTGAGCCAGTCAGAGACTCCCAGGACTCCTCAGCCAGAGATAGCATGGAGAATAAATTTGCCTTTAAAAGAAAACTGCCCTGCCGAGACCGGTTTGGCTCAGTGGATAGAGCGTTGGACTGCGGACTGAAGGGTTCCGGGTTCCATTCTGGTCAAGGGCATGTACCTTGGCTGGGGGCACATCCCCAGTAGGGGGCGTGCAAGAGGCAGCTGACCGATGTTTCTCTCTCATCGATGTTTCTGACTTTCTATCCCTCTCCCTTCTGCTCTGTAAAAAATCAATACAATATATTTTTTAAAAAATAAAATAAAAAAAAGAAAAGAAAACTGCCCTTACCCTGTGGCTCAGTTGGTTAGGCTCAACCCATGCATCAGGAGGTTGCCAATTTCATTCCCGTCAAGGGCACATGCTGGGGATCTCTCACATCAGTGTTTCTCTCTCTCCCTTCCTCCTCTTCTCTTTCTAAAAAAAAAAATTAAAAAAATCAATAACCTCTTTTTAGAAAGAGAGAGAAAGGAAAACTATTCAAATCAATACCTTTAGATCCACATTATCTTCACCTCCACCTCTGTCTCAGAGTCAATCTACTTATTTGCATCATCCTGAAGGCAGAGAAATTTCTGTTCCGCCCCTAATGGATATAGCAAATATTAGACATTGGGATGGAGGGGAACTGATCATTGTAAGAGAAAAGAAAGTATTGGCCTCCTTCCTTTGTATGTAGAGTGCTCTTAATTTAAAAAAAAAAAGTCTTGGCTGTCCAGACAGTGTGGATCAGTGATTGAGTGATAACCCATGAACCAAGAGGCCCCCTGTTTGATTTCCAGTCGGGGCACATGCCCAGACTGTGGGCTCCCCCGAGTAGGGAGAGAGAGGGGCGTGGGAGACAGCCAATCAATGTTTTTCTGTTATCAATGTTTCTATCTCTCTATCCCTCTCCCTTCCTCTCTATCTCTAAAACCAACATGAACATCAAAAAAAAATCTTAGCTGTGTATTGGTACCATCAAATTCCACGCTAAAGTTCAGATGCTGAATTCCTGGTAATGAAGGATTTAAGTCATCTTCTCACACTTTCATTTGTGTCTATTGCACAGCGATTCTATTCAAGTCACTATGATAAGCACTGGGGATACGACCCTGAGTTTACACTGTCCGAAGGCTTTCAACCCATCAGAACAGCCAAACATAGAGGTCAGCTGTCCCTTGTCATTAGCCATAAAGATTATTCTCCAAACACATCCACCAAAAGCCCCCAGGTAGCCTGTGAGCCCCAGCTGAGTTGCTTCAAACCTGGCAGCCCCATCCTCTTCCTTGGGGTGTATGGAATTCTGACAGATCATCCAGCAGGATCTCTTGGATGTGTCCTCCCACCATGTGATTCAGCTTGCAGTCATTTGAAATTTCGGAATTGGATTTTGTTTCATGGGGTTTATTTGTTTTTTGA
The DNA here is from genome assembly GCA_027563665.1 of Antrozous pallidus. Classification (NCBI taxonomy): domain Eukaryota; kingdom Metazoa; phylum Chordata; class Mammalia; order Chiroptera; family Vespertilionidae; genus Antrozous; species Antrozous pallidus. The sequence goes on from CM050518.1 coordinate 10,008,298, forward strand.
ATTCAAAATAAGTTCTGTTCACTATTTAAAAATTCAAAAATTTTATGAGTATATGGTATTAAAAGTCTATAACATGTTCCAGAGAAAGCCACTATTACTAATTGGCCATCAGACTTTTTTTTAATTTATAAATTAACATGTTTATTATCTTTTAAGGGAATAACCCTTTCACTCTATTTTTTACTACTCTTTAAAGAAGACATTCTAGATGTGTGCTCTAGAATACACTCTAGATGTGTACACTGCCATGGGCCTTGTATGAGTATTTAAATTTAAATAAATAAAAATGTAAGTAAAATTAAACCTCAGTCCCTCGGTTGTACTGTCCACATTTCAAGTGCTACATGTGGCTAGTGACTACGATAGGTGGACTGAGGACATTTCCACCATCACAGAAAGTTCTCTCAGACAATGCTGTTAGATAACTTTCTGTCTATATATGAATTTTCTACTTCATTTAAAAAATATGTTTTTATTGATTTTAGAGAGAGGGGAAAGAAGAGGGAAAGAGAGACAGAAACGTTGATTAAAGAGAACCATTGATTGGCTGCCTCCTGCACGGCCCCTCCTGGAGAGTGAGCCTGAACCTGGGCATGGACCCTGACCCAGAATCTAACTGGTGGCCCGTCAGTGCATGGGACAATGCTCTCTACTTCATTTCTTCACCATGTATCCGTTCCCTTCATATGGATGTACAACAATATACTTAATCATTTCTTCTGATAGCCATTGAGGTTTTTCCAATTTTTCACAGTTGCGCACAGTGCTGCAAAGCATATTTTCACATATAAAACTGGCTCACTTGTGCAATGGCTCTGCAGAATAAAATTGCAGAAGTGAAAATGCTCATACAAAAGCTATAAAGCTCTATTCAAACTTTTGTTTTTAAAATAAAACCTTTATTCTCTAAGAGCTGAGACCAAAAATAGGTATTTTGATTGGTTAATCCGTCAGGTTATATGTCAGTATAGGGTGGAAGAAAGGAAAATGGTCTGTGGGCACATACCTGGGTAGCAGGTTCAATCCCCGACCCCGGTTCAGGCGCATGCAGGAGGAAACCAGTTTTTCTCGCTCACATCCATGTTTCTCTTTCTCTCTCCCTGTCTTCCACTTTCTAAAAATCAATGGAAAAAAATATCTTCAGGTGAGGATTAACCACCCCCCCCAAAAAAAAAGTATGAAAAAGAAAGGTATTTTCAAACTAACAAAAGTGAAAGAATTTGTCACCAGAAGAATATACTGAAAGAAATGATAAAGAAAAAAATTTTAAATGGAAGTAAAATGATATTAGATAGAAAATTGGATCTACATAAAGGAACAAAGAATGCTAAAAGTGGTAAATTGGTGGGTAAATATAAAATACTTCTTTTTTCCCTTTCTCTGTGTGTGTGTGTGAGTGAGTGTGTGTGTGTGTGTGTGTGTGTGTGTGTGTGCGTGTGTGTGTGTGTTTAACATTTTTATTGATTTTTAGAGAGAGAAAAAAGTAGAGAGAGAGAAAGGGAGAAACACCAATTGGCTGCCTCTTGCACACTCCCCACTGGGGGTTGAGCCCACAACCTGGGTATGTGCCCTGATCAGAAATCGAACCAGCAACCTTTTAGTGCATGGGAATGACACAGTAACATCTCAGCCACACTGGGCAGGGCTCCCCACTGTTTTTAACGTCTTTAGAAGATCATTGAAACTGTGTGCAACTGTGAAAAATTGGAAAAACCTCAATGGCTATCAGCATGGAAGGAGGGGGGAAAGAAATTTTCAGTGGAGAAATCTCACAAATACAACCTCAACCAGGTACTCTAAATTAACATCAACAATGATAAGTCATGTTGATAGTATCTACCCTTGAGATGATATGATAGGAATGGCTTTACCTCTGTGGTCTTTTTTCCACAACATATAACATCAGACAAATCCCAAATGAGTACATTCTACAAAATAATTGATCAGTACTCCTCAAAACTATCAATTTCAAAAAACATGGCCAGAGGAGAAACCAAGGCGGTGACATAAGTAAACACCTAAACTGCTGCCTTACACAGCAATTTCAAAACTACAACTGAAAGACAAAATGGACATCATCCAGAACCACAGGAAGGCTGGCTGAGTGGAAATTCTACAATTAGAAGGAAATAGAAAAGCACACCAAGACTCACAGGAGCTGCGGAAGGCAGAGGTATGGAGGTGCGCGCACAGAGAGGGTTAGCAACTAAGGACATGACTGGCTTTCTCAATCAGGAATGAGACAAAAGCTCCCGACTGCTCTGAAATCCAGTTCTGGATGAGACTTTGGGGACCCAGACTCATATGAGGAGAAACTGAACTGTCTGGCAGCCAGTGAAACTCAAGGGCGGCTTTCGATCAGAGGTGCTTGCTACAATTACCACGGTGCACTGAGACCCAGGGGCCTCTTATGCTAGGGCAGACGGGAAGCCATTGTAGTTTGCTTCACCCTGAGACTGCCCCATCCAAGCTGAGCACAGAGGCTTTTGGAAATCTTGTCTCATAAGGGTGTCTTCAGCACAGAAGTTCTCCCAGCATATTCATAGCTGATCCTTACAGCCAACTGGCCCAGAGGTCAATTCCTTCCAGTGATACTAAGAACAATCAAGGCTTAACTACAACAAGACTGTGTACTCAACCCACAAAGGGGTGCACCAAGAGTGTCCACCTCAGGTAACTGGGGAGGCCGAGCCACTGGGCCCTATAGGACACCTAGCAAACAAAGCCAGTCTACCAACTCAGGGAAGCAGCCAAAATGTGGAGACAAAGAAACAGGCCACAAATGAAAGAAATGGAGGAAAGTAAATGACTGGATATAGAGTTCAAAATCACAGTTATAAGGTTTTTAAAGAATTTTCTAGAGAAGGTTGATAAATTTAGCGAGACCCTCGAGGATATGAAAAAGGACCAACTAGAAATTAAGCATACACTGACAGAAATAAAAAAAAGATAATATACAGAGATCCAACAGCAGACTAGAGGATCACAAGAATCAATTCAAAGATTTGAAATACAAAGAAGCAAAAAACACCCAACTAGAAAAGAAAAAAGAATCCAAAAATATGAAGATAGTGTAAGGAGCCTCTGGGACAACTTCGAGCGTACCAACATCCAAATTATAAGGGTGGCAGAAGAGGAGAGAGAGTGAGATACTGAAAACCTATTTGAAGAAATAATGACTGAAAACTTCCCCCAACTGGTGAAAGAAATTGACTTAAAAGTCCAAGAAGTGCACAGAACCCCCAAACAAAAGGAATCCAAAGAGGACCACACCAAGACACATCATAATTAAAGTGCCAAGAGCAAAAGATAAAGAGAGAATATTAAAAGCAACAAGAGAAAAACAGTTACCTAAAGGGGAGCACCCATATGATTTTCAGCTGATTTCTCAACAGAAACTATGTAGGCCAGACGGGAGTGGCAAGAAATATTCAAAATGATGAATAGCAAGAATCTACAACCAAGATTACTCTACCCAGCAAAGCTATCATTCAGAATTGAAGGTCAGAGAAAAAGCTTCACAGATAAGAAAAAGCTAAAGGAGTTAATCACCACCAAATCAATATTATATGAAATGCTGAAAGGCATTCTTTAAGAAGAGGAAGAAGAAGAAAAAGGTAAAGATAAAAATTTTTGAATAGCAAATACATATCTATCAACAAGTGAATCTAAAAATCAAGTTAATAAAAAAAATCTGATGAACAGAATAAACTGGTGAATATAATAGAATCAGGAGCATAGAAAGGGAGTGAACTGACAATTCTGGGGGGGGGAAAGGACTGTGGAGGGGGAGGGAAGAGACGACAAAAATCGTACACCTGCTGAAACTGGTTTGGCTCAGTAGATAGAGAGTCAGCCTGGGGACTGAAGGGTCCCAGGTTTTATTCCAATCAAGGGCATGTACCTTGGTTGCAGGCACATCCCTGGTGGGGGTGTGCAGGAGGCGGCTGATCGATGTTTTTGACTTTCTATCCCTCTCCCTTCCTTTCTGTAAAAAATCAATAAAATATATTTAAAAATTAAAAATAGCATACACCTATGAATGAGGACTGTGGTGGGGGAGTTAAGGGGAGAAAGTGGGGTTGGAACTAGGTAGATGGGAGCTATGGGAGGGGGGGATGAGGAACAATTGTAATAATCTGAACAATAAAAATTTATTTAAAAAGAAAAAAAATCAGCCAACCCAGCCAGTGTTGTTTAGTGGTTAGGCATCGACCTAGAACCCAGAGGTCACAATTCTATTCCCAGCATATGCCCTGATTGTGGGCTCAATTCCCAGTAGAGGGCATGCAGGAGACAGCCAATCAATGATTCTCTCTCATCAATGATGTTTCTCTCTCCCTCTCCATTCCTCTCTGAAGTCAATACATATTCTTTAAAAATTTTTTAAAGGAGCCGACACCGGTTTGGCTCAGTGGATAGAGCGTCGGCCCGTGGACTGAGAGGTCCCGGGTTCGATTCTAGTCAAGGGCATGTACCTTGGTTGCGGGCACATCCCCAGTAGGAAGTGTGCAGGAGGCAGCTGGTCGATGTTTCTCTCTCATCGATGTTTCTAACTCTCTATCCCTCTCCTTTCCTCTCTGTTAAAATCAATAAAATATTTTAAATTTTTTAAAAGAAAATCTAATAAAAGTATGCACTTTAATTACTAATAGTGTATCAATGTTGGTTCATTAATTGTAATCAATGTACCATCCTACTATAAAATGTCAGTAACAGGGAAAACACAATATGGGAATGCTCAGTGCCATCTTCACAATTTTTTTCTTTAAGCTTAAAACTGTTCTAAAATGAAGTTTATTTTTTTTAAAAAGACAACTGACTATTTAAAGCAAAAGGAAAGTATTGTAAGATATATAACTTAAGTAGCAGCAAAAAATCATGACAAACATAGCACAGAAGACATGAAGGGGAATGGCAGTATGCCACTGAAAGATTTTTAGATCACATGTGAAGTGCTCTACTATCATGTGATGGTAGACTGTGATGCTAAAGGTGCACGTAATAGGCCCTAGAACAATTACTAAGACATAAAAGAGTAGCCCTAGCCAATACTCAGTGGATCGAGTATTGGCCCGTGGACCGAAGGGTCACGTGTTTGATTCCAGTCAAGGACATGTACCTCGGTTGCAGGTTCCATCCCCAGCCCCCGTTAGGGCACGTGCTGGAGGCAACCAATCAATGTGTCTCTCTCACATAGATATTTCTCTCTGTGTGTTTGTCCCTCTCCACTCCACTCTCTCTAAAAATCAATGGGAAAGTGTCCTCAGGTGAGGAAGAAATAGGAAGGAAGGAAGGAAGGAAGGAAGGAAGGAAGGAAGGAAGGAAGGAAGGAAGGAAGGGAGGGAGGGAGGGAGGGAGGATATAGCTTAATAATTCAAGAGGATATAGCTTAATAATTCAAGAGTAGATATAAAATGAAATCCTAATCATACTGGGACCCAGGTGGCAGACAGAGACTCGACCAGCAATAGCTGCCCTATATCTAAATTTAGTTTATTACCAGGAATGCTGAGGACCTACTCAAAAATGCAAATATTCCTTTCCACAAGTATTTACTGGGTAAACTAAGATTTCTGCTTGAGTATTAAAATTGACAGTAAAATAGTAATCAAGTTTTCAGATCAATTTAAATTGGACAAGTGAAATAAGTGAATACTCAAGAAAATCTAACTGTACTGGACAAAAAGCTTTTCCTAAAACATTAACTAAAATATATATTAGTAGTTCATCTCACTGCAAAATTGCCTTAACATCCAAAGAACCTAAAGCAGTAATATTTGTGTGCAAAAATTAAAATTTGAAATTACCAAGACTGCAAGATAAAATTTCCAAAAGCCCCTATTAACCAAAAAAAAAAAAAAAAAAAAAAGGGCGGGGGGGGGGGAACAGTGGGGTAATATCATGTAAGGAAAAATATTCTATAAGTAAAATACATGTAGAAAATTCTTACTCCAGAAAAGAAAATTCCATTTGTAAAACCAACTGCAGGACACACATGAAAAAACACACATGGTGTCAAAATAAGCTAAAGGAAAATCATTTAGGCAAAAATAAAAAGAATCCCAAGTCTATTTTGCAGAGAGGATCCCTTTAACCTTTGGTCGAGAATGTGTTTGTGTGTTTTCAGAGAGCAACTCCAAGACCATGTGGGTTCCTGCAACGGTGAGGAACTGATGGATCTGTTCCAGCCACGAGGACGGTCCAGAGATGGTGGACACTGACGACACCTTGCCATGCTAGCAGTCGGCAGCTGTGCATTGCTGCAGGCAGCCCAGGACCATACAAGAGAGGATGGATCTTGCATTGCCACGATGTGTCCACCATCTGGATACCATTGCTGACATGTACACATGAAGAACTATTTGACATTGAAACTGGGACTCAGAACAGTTGGACATTGAAACTGACACTCAAACATTTTTTTGCTCTTATACATTTGTTTTCAGTATGCAGAGGCAAGATATTTTTGAAGAAAAGAAACAGGGGGAAGTGATTGATATAGAGGCAGGGTGGCCTCGAACAGGCTGTCAAGCTACAGGGGGAAGGCTGCAGTGGAGGGGAGGCAGATGCTGGGGGAGATCAACCGAAGGACTTGTATGCATACATATGAGCATAACCAATGAATAAAAGACTCGGGCAGGGAGCGGGGCAGGTGGGGACATGTGCTGGGGGGTAAGGGAGGCTGGGGGGAGGATATTGGGGGGGGGGAGGAAAACATATGTACTACTATTAAATATGTTATATTGTAAAAAAAATTAAATTAAATTTAAAAAAATAAAAATAAATAAAATGAAATCCTAAAAGGAAGGAAAGAAGGAGGGAGGAAGGGAGGGAGGGAGAAAGAAAGGATATAGCTTAATAATTCAAGAGTAGATATAAAATGAAATCCTAAAAATAATTTAATTAACCCAAAGAAGGCAGGAAAAAGAAATAAAGAACAGATGAGGTAATAGAAGACACAGAGCAAGATGGCAGATTTAACTCTGACCATATCAAAAGTTACGCGAGTGTAAACTATCTGAACATTCTAATTAATGAGTCGGGGATTATCAGGCCGCATGAAAAGGCAAGAGCCAACCATATGCTGTCTCCAAGAAACCCACTTTAGGTATAGAAACATAATAGAAGCAAAGACTAGAAAGAGATGCACTATGCAAATAATAAGCATAATACAATGGAGTGGCTATACTATCAGGGATAATTGGGGTGTTTCAAATAAAAATGGGGTCAGTTCACCAAATGATATAATCCTAAGTGTGTATGTTCTTCATTACAGAGATGAAAGAATTATGCATGACATGATATAGAAATATAAACAAACAAATAGATGAATTGTTTGACATAAGGACTGGGAGTTAACCCATGGGATAAATGCCTTTAAATTGAATACTGGGTCAAAGTACTCACTGATTTTTAAATATATATTTTAATATCATTTTATTGATTTCAAAGAGAAAGGGAGAGGGAGAGAGAGATAGAAACATCGATGATGAGAGATAACCATTGATTGGCTGCCTCCTGCAAGTCCCCTGTTGGGGATCTAGCCTACAACCCTGGCATGTGCTCTTGACCTAGATCGAACCCGGGACCATTCAATCCACAGGCTGATGTTCTATCCGCTGCGCCAAACAGGCTAGGGCTGATTTAAAATGTAATGGATACTGTCAAATTGCTCTCAATGACAAATAGTCAAGAAAAGGAACAGCTCTGGCTGGTTAGCTCGCATCAGCCTGAGGACCACAGGGTCTTGTGTTTGATTCTTAGCCAAGGGCACATGCCTCACACTTCTGTTGCAGGTTCAATCCCTTGCCCTAGTTGGGGCTCATGCAAGAGGCAACCAATTGATGTGTCTCTCCATATAGATGTTTCTCTCTCTCCTCCCTCCTGCCTCTCTTCCACTTTCTGAAAATCAATAGGGGGAAAAAATCATAGGGTGAGAATTAAAAAAAAAGAAGAAGAAAGAAAAGGAACAATTGCTGTTAATATATAACCTAGTAAGAATAAGAAAAATAGCTAAGATGTTTTTGAGCACCTACTGTGTGCCAGGCTCTTCCTGTTTATTATCAGAGAGACACTCTGCTTCTCTCTCATTTTATAGAAGACTGTTGGAGTAGATGATTATAAAAGAAGCTATGGATGCAGGGAGGGCACATTCCAAGTTATGATTCTTCCAAATCCTGGAAACCTTCACTTACACACATTTCAATTTTTCCCGCGTAATTGGGTAGCTTAAAGCGGAGATGATGCCCTGGCTGGTTTGGCTCAGTGCCAGAGCGTCGGCCTGTGAACGGAAGGCTCCCAGGTTCCATTCCGGCCAAGGGCACATGCCCAGGTTGCGGGCTCAGTCCCCAGGAGGGAGTGTACAGGAAGCAGCCCATTGATGATTCTATCTCATTATTAATATTTCTCTCTCCCTTTCTTCTCTCCTCTGAAATCAATAAAAACATATTTTCTAAAAAAGGCAGACGCGAGGCCCTGGCCCAGTAGCCCAGTTGGTTAGATCGTCGTCCGATATGCTAAGGTTTCAGGTTCCATCTCCAGTCTGGCACATACAGAGTCAAACAATGGGTGCATAACTAAGGCGGAACAACAAATCAATGCTTCTCTGAACTCAATAAATTTTTAAAAAATTAACAAGAAATAAAAATGGAGACTAGAGTAGCCAATTCATCTTCTGTGTTTCCTCTCCTGTAAGATCTCTGAGATTTTAGCTCCAGAGGCTGGAAACTGCACTCCATTGAGGTTTCTTTATGGACACTGACGTGTGAATTCAGTTTTCTGGCATCATGAAATAATCTTTTTTGGGTGGTTTCTCAACCATTAACCAAAAACAAGTGCTTCACCTTTTTGCGTGCGCACTCCGCACAAATTGAATGCTGTGCCCCTCCCTTTTAAGGGTTTTCAACCCTCTCAGCCCCCCCTCCACCCTCCCCACACCCCCACCCCCCTCACCCCCGCCTCCCAGCTTAACTTGTTTTCTTCCATTGTGAAAAGGAAATTCCGTGAATGCAGAAGCTGAGACACATGAATTTTTGTTTCTCCTCAAGGTGCTTACCTAAAATGAGCTTTGTGAGTGGAATGCAGAGCCATCAAAAGGAATCTCAATCGCATTAGAGCCGATAAGCAGTAATCAGATGGCTGGACTGACTGCTGGGTAAGTATTTTCCTAAGGAAGCCAGGCCTTCAGAGGGCTTCACCAGCTAATAGGGTGTGGCCTGCTAATTTTTGCTTTCTTTTTTTTATACTCATTTTTCTTCTATCAGCCGCAGCCAAGGCAGGTTTTAGCTTTACAAAATTAAAGGGCTGAGAGGTGTCCCTATTTCGTTGCCCACCAAGGCAATTCTTAAATCGCTGAGTGTGATCCCTACTGTAAACACGGGGTCGTCTGTTTGCTAGAATGAGGCTTGGGGACAAAGTAAGGTTGTTTGCGGAGGTTTCTTCCAAGATACAATCTGCCATTTCTGAAAGTAAAATTCCAAGGCAGATTGCGAGCCAGAGTGACAGGGTGCCTCCAAAGTAACAATTCTTGTGGACTTAAATAAAACAAGTCACAACTGCCCAAAGGCATACTAAGCATTTTTAATCAACCTTTTTTCCCCCCTTTCCCTCGAAAGACATTCTCAGAATTTAAAAAAAAAAGCCTATTCACTGGACAAGTCGTAATATTCATCGTGATTATAAAAATGACAGGGTTTTAAAAGCCAGATGCCAGCCCAGTGAGAAAGAACTGACTAAGACTTTGGGCCTGAGGAGGAGCCGGGAAGATTTCACGTCTACAAAGGAAGGTAACTTGAAGGGAAATCCTGACTCCAATTATAAAAGCAAAGACAAAATCCCTCGAATCCTTTCAATTCGCCCATCTTCTCCAGCCAAATTGTGTTCTTTCTCCTCCCCTCCCCCTCTCACATTTCCATAAACAATATGACTATGGGCTGAGCCCCTCGGTCAGCAAATAAAGGCACAGGCTAAGTAAATTTGCTCCCCAGCAATTATTTTTGTGAGGTCACGGAGTTAAGCATTAAAAGAAAACTACTGCGACCGAGGGTATTCAGTAACTGTATGATTTGTGCTGCAAAACTGACAAAAGAACTCAGCCCCCTTTTTACTTTATACCCACAGAAATCATTGACCACGGGCCTTTGTTCCCTAAAGTCACCTAAGAGAAATCTCTCACTTGAGCGCCCTTGCATCGCCGCTAATCCCCGCCTGCGCAGCTTCCATTTGGTCATTTGGTCTGAGTCTACACCTGCAAATTATCAGGATAATTATGATCTTTAAAAAAAAAATGAAAGGAAAAATATAAAGAAAACTCCACCAAGATCTTTAGTATCCAGAGCAGGAATTAGCAAACTTTTCCTGAAAGGGGGCAAGGAGTGAATATTTTCAGCTTGGCGGGTCACACGTAGTGGGCTGCTCAGCTCTGAGTGGTGGAAGGAGAGCAGCCTGGGCATCCCTTAGCCAGTGACAGTGACAGCTGGGTCCCAGGACACCTCTCTCGCTGGACACCAACACGTGAATGTGTAGAACTTGCACGTGTCATAAAAATAATATTCTCTCCATTGTTTCTCAACCATTTAGAAATGTAAAGACCATTCTTCGCTTAGGGCAGAGTTAGCCTGGGAACCCCTTCTTGCTCTGAAGTGTGTAGATCATATGCCATGAGTCTCCCCACACTCACAGGGAAGTATGGAGACCTGAAAATACAACTGGTTAATGTTTTCTGGATTGTAATGTCCTATTCCAAATACAACGAGGAGTCCCAGAACTCTGAGGCAGGAGCTAGACCTCATGCCACCTATTCTGAAAAGTCCTCATCAGGCTTTTCATTGCAGATGAATCCATTCATCTAGGAAATTTAGCATTCTGGTCAGACAGAGAAAACTCACCCAAGCGCCTTTCTTGGACATGTTTCCCAGCCTCGGCTGGCCTGACACTTGGGGCCAGGTAATTCTCTGTTGTGGCGCTGCCCTGGGCACTGTGGGGTTCATTTAGCAGCGAGAGGCTAGTTTCATCCCCCACGTTGTGACAACCCAACACGTGTGCACACATTGGCCCCGTGGGGGACAAAAATCATCTCCAGTTGAGGATCACTGACTGAATGAGCTCTGTCAATAGAACTTTCAGTAATAATGGAAATGTCTTATATCAGGACTGTCTACGAATTATTAGCCATTCACGAATACTAAATACTTGAAATGTGCTAATATGCCTGAGGAGCTGAATTTTAAATTTTATTTAACTTTAATTGCTTGAAAGTTAAAGTAGCCACACATAGCTGGTGGCTACCGTACTGAATGGTGCTGCTTTAAATGATTTTTTTTACTGATTTGAGAGAGGAAGAAAGACAGAGAAAGATATATATATATATATATATATATATATAGAGAGAGAGAGAGAGAGAGAGAGAGAGAGAGAGACATTGTTGCCCAGCCTGTGTGGCTCAGTGGTTGAGCATCGACTCATGAACCATGAGGTCACGCTCCAGTTCCCGGTCAGGGCACATGCCCAGGTTTCGGGCTTGATCCCCAGTGTGGAGCATGCAAGAGGCAGCTGATCAGTGTCCTCTCTCATCATTGGTGTTTCTCTCTCTCTCTTCCTCTCCCTTCCTCTCTGAATCAATAAAAATGTATTTGGGGGGGGAAAAGTCATTTTTATTCCATTTATTCATGCATTCATTGGCTGCTTCTTATGTGTGTCCTGACGGGGGAATGAACCTGAAACCTTGTCATATCAGGACAAAGCTCTAACCAACTGAGCTACCAGGCCAGGACCTTGAGTCTTATTTCTTTAGAAGCCTCATATAAATGGAATTATTCAATATTTGGTTTTCTGTGACTGGCTTGTTTCACTTGGCATAATGCCCTCTAAGTTTATCCATGTTGTAGCGTAGGACAAAATTTCTTTCTTTTTAAAGACTGAATAATATTCCAGTGTATGTACTTACATGTTCTTTATCCATTCATCCCTTGAGAGACATTTAGGTTGCTTCTACCTATTGGCTACTGTGAATAATGTGGCAATGAACGTGAGTGTGTGAGTATCTCTTCAAGATGCTATTTTTAATTCTTTAGGACAGTGGTCAGCAAACTCATTAGTCAACATAGCCAAATATCAACAGTACAACGTTTGAAATTTTTTTTGAGAGCCAAATTTTTAAAAACTTAAACTTCTTCTAACGCTGCTTCTTCAAAATAGGCTTGCCCAGGCCATGGTATTTTGTGGAAGAGCCACATTTAAGGGGGCAAAGAGTTGAATGTGGCTCGTGAGCCACAGTTTGCCGACCACAGCTTTAGGATAAGTACCCAGAAATGAGATCGCTGAATCATGTGATAATTTATTTTTAATTTTTTGAGGAGCTGCCATGCTGTTTCCCATAGTGGCTATACCATTTTGCAATCTCACCAGTAGTGTGTAAGAATTTTAATTTCCCAACATTCTCACCAACACTTGTTATTTTCTGTTGGGGTTGGAGGTGACAGTGGCCAATATAATGAGTATGAAATATATTTCTGTGGTTTTTGACCTGCATTTTTCTGATAATTAGTGATGTTGAGCATCTTTTCATAGGCTTGTTGACCTTTATAGGTCTTCCTTGGAGAAATGTCTACTCAAGTCCTTTATCCACTTTTTAACCAGCTTCTTCATTATATATTCTGGATATTAAGCCGTTATACAGTATACTAGAGGCCCAGTGCATGAATTCGTGCACGGGTGGGGTCTGGCCAACCCGGCCTCAATCAGGAGGAGGAGACAACAGGAGGTTGGCCAGCCGGCCCACCCTGATCAGGGCCTGATTAGGGCTGGGCCAGCTGGTGGGAAGGGCCAACTGGGGGCAGGGCCAGCTGTAGTGAGGGGCTGTGGGCAGTGCACGAATTCATGCACTGCCCCTGAATTGGGGTGGAGAGGGGGTAATCAGGGGTCAGTGGCCAGGGGAAGGGCTGTGGGAAGTTGGCCAGCCAGCCTCACCCCTGATTGGTGTGGGGGGTGCGAATCGGGCAGAGATGGCTGGAGGTAGGGGCCACGGGCCAATGGAGGTGGTGAGAGCCCATCGGGGGCAGGGCCACAGGCAGTTGGCGGGCCAGCCCTGTCCTGATTGGAGTGGGGGGAGTAGCCTGGGGTTGGGCCAGGTGGGGAGAGTGGCTGCAGGAGGTTGGCCAGCTGGCCCCACCCCCTATAGGATTTGGGGGGGGGGGCGAGATCAGGGATGAGGCTGGCCAAGGAGAGGGGCCGTGAGAGGTTGGCAGGCTGGCCCCACCTTCTGATTGGGCATCATAGCGACCAGTTGTTTCGGTTGTTGCAGCCTTCTGGTTGCTGGCTTCTTATATATATATATAAATGATTTGCAAATATTTTATGGCTAGATGTTCAGCAGGCAGTGAAATGATGAGATTGGGGGCTTACAAAGATGATTTGTACCGGTTCATTCATCCTTTGCTGTTTACAGAAGGATAGAATTGATGATGGTGCCTATGGGTTTCCTTTTATGTCAATTCATCAACTAGGAATGCTATGGTTTTTCAGAATATTAGTAGTGGCTAGAATAGTGATACATTTAAAGGTATATGTCACCTTATGTTAGACACTGTCTTAAGCATTTTATGTTCTTTAAACTCATTTAGACCTTCTGTAATTACTACCATCCATCCAATTTTATAAATGCAGAAGCTAAGGTAGAGAGACTTTATGTACCTTGCCCAATATCACACAGCCAGTAATTAATGGAGCTCAGGTTTGAACCCAGGCTTCTTGTTCTCAAGTCTGAGTATTTAACCACAGCACTCAGTGCGCCTTAGGGCAGCTGGGACTCTTTCTTCCTATCTGAAATCTCTTTCCTATGTGACCCAAGGCAGACCCTCAGGCTCATCATTCTAAAACCCGGTTGTTTACATGGATGGAGATGGACAGCATTATGCTAAGAGAAATAAGCCCATCAGAGAAAGATAAATATCACATTATCTCACTCATTTGTGGAATATAATGAACAACATAAACTGATAAACAAAAATAGGCAGAGGCAGAGAAACATCAACCAGAACGTCAAACCTCAAGGAAGGTAGGGGACAATGGGGGTGAAGGGGAGAGATCAACCAAAGGACTTATATGCGTGCATATAAGCCTAATCAATGGACACAGACAACAGGGGGGTGGGAGTATGAGTGGGAGGTGGGGAGTAATGGGGGAATAAGGACACATGTGTAATACCTTAATCAATAAAGAAATTTTTTAAATCTGGTTGTTTAATTGGACGATTCCCTTTCCTTCTAAAAAATCTGTGATGTTTTGGCCTCATCTCTCTTAACCAGGCATTTAGAAATGGTTTTCCAAATCACCATCTCATTTAAATCCTCCCAGGGAGGCAGCTTGACTCTGAGTGATTTGGGGGACAGATTTTGCAGTCACTCATTCCCGGGTTCAAATCCCAGCTCTGCCATTTGGAGTCTGTGTGACTGTGGGTGAATCACTTAACCCTTCTTAAGCCTGGGATCCTCCCTCACCCATTACATGAGTGCTGGTAACTATCCCCACCTTTTAGTTATTTCTGACATAATGCATTCACAGCACCTTGCTCATAGTTTACACCCAATTAAATAACTGTCAGTCACCATAAAATAAATAAAAATTTAACAGTCAGCCAGATAGATATCACATTGGGAAATCTGAGGTCAGTGACAATGAGTGACAGGATGAGCTCAGGACCACGTGGCTGCTAAGCGTCAGGCAGGGACTTTCACTCTGTCCTTGTCGCACTAAGTCTTGTGGTTGTTTCTCCCATCTCTCCCCAGAGGACCTAGGAACCAAACAGATTTCATTTATGAATTGTTTATCCAGACGGATTGTGGATAAACCATAAAATCTTGGCAGAATACATAATTCATGCATTTTTCTTTTCCTTTATATTTCATTCGAGGGAAATATAAATGTGCAAGTTAAGTATAAATTGCAATCCATTAAAAGGAACAATGAAAATCAAATAGGGATTGTGTAAAATGCTGATATTATAACTTAATAGCAGTGCAAAAATGGCAAGCTAAGATTTTTTAATTATAAGATTTTTTTATTGAGCTAGACATGACATACAACAGTGTGTAAGATTCAGGTGTGCAGCCTGCCGGTTTATACATTTATGTATTGCAATATGGTTTACTGTCATAGCTAACACCTCAATCACACCATTATCATTTCTTTTTTGTGGTGAGTACATTGAAGATCTAATCCCTTAGGAATTCAGAAGTACATAATGTAGGGTTGTTGATTAGTTGTGAGATCTATCAAATAAGATCAGGAAGGGTCCCTATAAATTGTGACATATGGGTTTTCCTTTTTTTGTTTTTATTAATACATTTGTATGGATTTCAAAGAGGAAGGGAGAGGGAGAGAGAGAGAGAAACATCAAGGATGATGAGAGAGAATCATTGATCCGCTGCCTTCTGCATGCCCCCTACTGGGGATTGAGCCCGCAACCCAAGGTATGTGCCCTTGACCAGAATTGAACTTGGGACCCTTCAGTCCACAGGCTGACACTATCCATTGAGCCAAACCGGCCAGAGCGGGTTTTCCTTTAAAAGAAAGGATTCCCAAATGAGGAAGACTGGAAGGATTCAATTATTTACTTTTTTCTTCAATTCATGGATTCCATGAAATCTGAGGTGCCTGTTATCACACAGGCTGGTATGCTTGCCATCACTAATAGAAAAAAATCCCTCAGCCTTAAGTGAGGCCTATTTTAGGAAGAATGTTAACTGATTAGTAAAATACCATTGCATTTATTTGTCAAGGAATTCACTCTTCTCTCTGCTGAGCAGCAAAAGTGTTTTGTTTTTTGTTTTTTTTGTTTTTTTTTGTTTTGTTTTCCTAGCAGCATCATTGATAAATTCCTCACCAGTCAGGAGGGTAATGCATACAGGTCATCTCTGGAAGCTTTCTACCCCACCAGGGAGACCGTTTCATGCAGGGGACCCTCCAGTTTCCCAGCCCCAGGAGACTGAGTGAAGTTGAATTCAGTTTGTGGCTGGAGCCGCTTGGGCGTGTGAATTGCAGGAAGCTGCCCCAGAATTAAAGATGCTCCCTCCAAAGCGTTGTCAGGAAGGGGTGGTGTCCCAGAGATCATAAAGGGCCCGCAGCTTTTCAGGAGTTGAAGGGTCCTCAGGCCTCCCCCACAATAGGCTGCAGGATGACTCTTAACACCTCGTTAAGGTTGTTTTTACCCAATGCTAATGACAAAAAGGAACCCTAGGAGCCGGCTCGTTTTCATTCTGAATCCTCTCCTCTGGCATATATATATAAAATGTCATAAAAGGGAAATGCAATAGAAAACCCACTTCTTGGGGAGGCTCGTTAAAATGTTCAGGTGGACAAGGAGTTGGGGAAGTCAAGGCTGGGAGGGAAGCCGGCTTCCCTCCTGGCTGGGCCTGCAATCCCCACGTGGCCAAGTACAAAATATTTTCAACTTTCTCTTTCTGAGCACAACCCCCTTTGGCACCGAGCCTTCCCTGTCCCCGCAGCCCTCAGCGAGGTGGTGGCAGGGGTTTGACGCTGTGCCGCGAGATTTTTAAAACAAGCGGCACTGGACTATTTATTAAGTCAGGGGCACTGACCTCCTTTCCCTTAGATTGTAAGATTTAAAAAAAAAAAATGACAACAGCCAACACAACAATAGTTGTCCGGTGTGAATGAATCAAAATTATCCCTTTTGGGGGAGGGGCGGGTTGTTCAGTTTGGCAAAAATATATTTTTGGTGTGCTGCAGAATTTTAGTATTAGCTTATGTGCGCCATGAGATGAAAAAGGTTGAAAATCTCTGGTCTATGGCATCTATTAGGACCAAAACTTTTTTTTTTTTTCAAAAGAGTGGTCAATATGAGAAGGAGATCGATATTCATAAACCCCAAGACAATGAGAAAGGGTGCAGTGCATGAGGCTGGAAGTTGCTTTTTATTCCAGAGATTCTGGTGTGCGACCATGCAGTTAGAGGTTAATCTTGGACTACCCCCCTAGAGCCCACGCAGCAGACACTGTGGAGCGGGTAGGCCTGGCACGGGACCTCCCCTCTCGGTGCGGTGCCCGCCTGCCCGGCCTCCTACTCTGTGCACTAAGACTGGGAGTGGCAGTAGCTACCTCTGGGGTGGTTCTGAAGATTGAATGAGAGGATGCTAGTAATGTTTTGCATAGGACCAGGCAGACAGAAAACCCTCAATGAATGGCACTTAGTATTCATTAATTCACCCACCCATCCATTCATTCATATGTTCATTCAACAAATATTTCCTAAGCACCTGTTTTGTGCCCAGTGCTGTTCCAGCATAAACAGACACAAAGTCCGCACCCTCCAGGCTGCCCTTTCAGTAAAGGTTCTCCCAGGTGCATGCAGAATCGCTACTCTGCTTCTTGCAAGGTGTGGAACTACAGGTGAATCCCTCAGGCTCTGGGGTGAGAGGGTGCTTCAGGCTGCCTCTTGGTTTAGAGCCGAATCTCTCAGCCTCAGCACTGTGGACATCTGTGTCCTGATAATTCTTTGTTGGTGGCGAGGGCATTGCTTGGTGCATCGGAGGCTGTTTAGCAGCATACTCCACCCACTAGATGCCAGTAGCACCCCGAAGTTGTGACAACAAAAATGTCCCAGACCCTGTCCCAGATTGACAGCCGCTGATCTGGAAGCATGGAAGTTCCCCACACCTCAGCTTCCTCTCTGAGCTGGAAAAACAACTTTATCTATTTCACAGATAGTTAGACGTGAGATGTGAGTGAAATAAGGCCCTGCCTGGCACGCAGGAAGCCTCCATAAAAGTGATCGATGAGCCGGACCATGCTTTCCCTCCTCCTCTGGGGAGAATGTGGCTAAAGCCAGGGTTTCCCGATGGCCACAGGTGCTCTGCTCTGATAGGTCCTGGATTTGGCGGGGAAATCTCACCTCATCCTGTCTTGAGGGCTCCCCAGTGGTGAGGAGTTTGGGCAGCCACAGCCAATGAGCATCTATGAGTGATTTATTGACCATCCTTCCAACTCGGCCTTTGCCAACGAAAAGGTCCAGACAGTTATAGATGATGGGACTTGACTTTTTAACAGGCAATTCAGCCTGAAGTCCAACCCCTCTTGGGGTGGGCACCTACCCCTCTGGGGAACAAGGAAAGCAGGCTTGCTTCTTATGGGAAGCTTCTAGAAACCCCAGAAATTCCCATTTGTTCACAAGGCAGATTAAGAAAGAAGGAGAAATAGAGCAATTCAAAGCATGGGCTGTAGAGACGCAGCCACCAGCAGAGTGGATGACCCTGGGCAAGTCACTTAAGCTTCCTGAGCCTGTTTCGTCACCTGTCCATCACCTGTCCATCAGGAACAATCATGACAGGACCCCCATTTGGTTGTGAGGATTAAAAGAGGAAAAGCAAGTGAAGATGATCTTGCCCGAGTGTCAGGAGAGATAGCTCAATCTGGGGGGAAAAAACAACAAAACCTGCCCTTCTGAGCCACAGGTCTGCTTATCCCCAAGGTCCAGGGGACATAGGGTGACCATTCATCTGGGTGTGCCTGGGACTTAGCCCTGAATGACTTGAGTCTCTGGAAATCCTGTAAGCAGGGATGCTTGGCCACTCAAGGAATGACGTTGGGCATGATTTTCCGGTTCGGTGTTCTGGTGGAGAGTCCAGGAGGGTGAATGGGACTGGCTGGTGGTTTGAGGAAAGGGGGGGGGGGTTGCTCGGGAGAGTATGTTCTGTGGGCCCCGGCAGGTTTACGAGCACTCTCCGTGAAGGTTTAATGGTCCGGTGATTTATCCTATCTGTGCAGTCATTGCTCTAAGAAGAAACCAGCTTCTCCTAGCTTCTGCTTTCCTTTACCATCAAACCTTTCATCTTCCCCGAGTCGTCTCCATCCGCCATAAATAACCTCATTACGGCCACACAAAGGCAGGGCCCCCGCCTGCAAGACAGATCTCCCCAAATTGTGGTTTCATAAACCAGTTTGACCAGAACATGGGACACTTAATAGGATCTACTGGGGCTGTTTGCATGGGTGAAAGGATGCAGGGGGTGGGGGGGTGGGGGAGAGGGTAAATGAGGGGGGTCTGTGGAATGGTAAGCTTGGAATCACAGTTATCCACTCAGTTACCTTCCCCTGGACATCTCTGTGTGCTTAAAACACAAGAATGTCTTCCCCTGGCAGAAATCCTATAAAACGAGGTGGACAGTCATAATGTCCATTAGAATTTTCCACACTGAGGGAAGTTTTCTGTAATCTGACTGTCCAGTATGGTGGCAGCCAGCCCCCAGGGGCCACTGGGTGCCTGAAATGGTGCCGGGGTGACCAGCTTCTCCTCCCCAGACTTCAGGAGGTGACTGCATTTGGAACCCAGCAGCCAGTGTCCTGTAAGAAGAAAAGAAACACGGACGGAAGAAGAGACGACCACATGAAGACAGAGGCAGAGATCGGAGTGATATCGCTGGAAGCCACGGGGCAGCGGAACTACCAAGAGCCCCAGACTCTGGAAGAGGCAGGAGCGGGTCCTCCCTAGACCCCTCAGCTCCTGGCCTGCTGACACCAGGATTTTTGGACAACCAGCCTCCAGAACCGTGGGGATAAATCTCTGCTGTTCTAAACCACCCAGTTTGTGGTCCCTGGTCGCAGTGGCCCTAGGAAATGAATATGCCCCCAAAAGCTTCAATCACTTGGCCCTCTCACCGTCCACCATGTGAGACCTGGGGGCCCTTAAGTCTATACCTTCGCCAATGCTAAATGGTACCTCTCTTTCGAAAAAAATTTTTTGTTGTTTTGCAATACATTGTAGAAAAGTTGCAAAGATAGTATCAAGTTCCCCTATGCTTTCAACTAGCTTCCCTAATGTTAGAATTACCCGGGTGCATTTGTCAAAATGGAGAAATTTCACGGTAAAATTCTACTCACCACTTTATAGACCTCATTTGGATGTCAACCCTTTTCCCATCATTGCTGTTTTTTCATTTGAAAACCCACATTGCTTAAAACCTCCATTTCTTCAGATGTGTTTTTATTTACTACCTGGTGGAAAGCAGTTTTGAGAAGAGTTCTAGTCTCTTAAAAGAAGTTTTATTTTTAAATCAATATATTTTTACTGATTTTTAGAGAGAGGAAGGGAGAGGGATAGAGAGGGATAGAGAGATAGAAACATCAATAGGAAAGAAACATCAGTGGGCCGCCTCCTGCACGCCCCCTACCGGGGGACTGAACCTGCAACCCGGGCATATGCCTTGACTGGGATTTGAACCGGTGACCTTTTGGTTCACGGGTCAACGCTCAACTTTCGAGCCACACTGGCCAGGCTTAAGAGAAGTTTTAATAACCTTACATTGGGACGTATTGCAAACATTCAAAGAAGAGCAAACTAATAAAATAACAGACCTGTTTCACACCATCCAGATGTAATACATGGTAATGTCTACAAGTCCACCCTTTCTTTTCTGTATTTGCAAAACATTAATACTCTGGAAACCAAACGCTGATGGGAGCTGTGCGCAGCCCTAATATTTCACCTACTCTGTAGTACAGCACAGACATCTTATTGCAAATATATCAATGTGTTTGATTAGGGCTGCCCCAGGTCCCACTGGGATTATGTAGTATAGAACTGTGCTCCATATGGTCTCCCTAAAATCTAGAAAATTCTAATTCTGAAACACATCCAGCCCCAGGAGTTAAAGAGAAGGCCTTGTGTAACTCATTAAATTACTTTCAAATCTTCTTACTATAGCATTTAAGAGAACAAAACTATTACAAATGGAGTAAGCATCCCTCCCACCCTCTGACCTCATTCCCTGCTGCCTCCCCAGAGAATCCCTAGCCTGAAGTTGGACTTTATCATATTCCTGCATGGTTTTTTATCCTCACCCGAGGATATGTTTATTGATTTTTAGAGAAAGGAAGGGAGAAAGAGAGATAGAGAGAGGGAGAAACATTGATGTGAGAAACATCCATCAGCCAGCCACCTTCCACATACACCCCAGCCAGGGATGAAACACAAAGCTCAGGTATGTGCCCTGACTGGGAATCGAACCCACAACCTATGGTGCATGGGAGGACACTTCAACCAACTGAACCACCTGGATCAGGGCAATGCTCCAACCCACTGAGCTACCTGGCTATGTATTCTTTGCCCTAAGAATAAAGCTCACCTCATCCATTTTCAAGGTTGGGTAACATTTACACCATGTCCTCTGACTGAAATGTGAGAAGTCCGTAACAAGAAGGTGACTTGAGAAACCCACACATTTGGAAAGTTTAAGACACATTTTTTAAAAAGTCAAGGCGAAAGGATAAATTCTTATTGAACTTTGAAAGTATCATAACAGCAATAATTAATGTGCTACACAAAACTTATGGTATGCAACTAGGTAGTACCTAGGAACTTAAATGCTTACATTTGGAAAGAGTAAGGATGAAAATTATTAACCAGTCATCCAACCTAAGATATCAGAAAAGTAGCAGTAGAATAACATCCTTAAAAGCAAAGGAAGGAAATAACAAAAACAAAGGCAGAAATTAACAAGAAAGAAAACAGGGATACAAAACAAAGAATCAACACAGGCAAAAGTTGGAAGTCTAATAAAATTGACAAACATTCACCTAAAATATCAAGGAAAAAACAGAACAGCACAAATAAATATTATGAAACTGTACATATATAGCAAACTTTTAAAATACAAGGACATTTTTGCAAATATATCAATGTGTTTGATTAGAAGGGCTGCCCCAGGTCCCACGATATGCCAATAAGTTTGAAAACTTAGATAAATAAATGAATTAATTCTTAGAAAAATATAACTCGCCAAAATGGACTCAACCTGCAGAGTCAGGTTTTTCAAGAATTTAACAAGCTGACTCTAAAGTTATTATGGCTGAGCAAATGGCCAAGAGCCAAGGAAACTCCCATGGAAGAAGAGGTTGGGAGAGTCCTAGCCGGGTAGCTCAGTGGGTTGGAGCATTGCCCTAATCCACCAAGGTTGTGGGTTCAGTCCCTGGTCAGGGCAGGTGCAAGAATCAACCAATGGCCCAGCAGGTGTGCTCAGCGGGTTGTGCATCATCACATATGCCAAAGGGTTGCTGGTTTGATTCCTGCTCAGGGCACATGCCCAGGTGTCAGGCTTGTTCCCTGGTGGAAGGCAAATAGGAGCAGCCGATTAATCAATCGATGTGCTCTCACATCAGTGCTTCTTTCCCTACCTCTCTCTCTCAAAATCAGTAAACTATTATTTAAGAAAAGTAATAATCAATCTTATAAGTGGAACAACAAATAGATATATTTCTCTTTGTCTCTAAAAGTTCATTAAAAACTAAAATAAATCGGTTGGGAGAAATGTGCTCTGCCAAATATTAAAGATTATTTTATAAATCTGTAGTTATTAAGACAATGTAATATTGGTGTAGGGAGAGAAAACAAGACCAGTAGAACAGAGTAAAGAGCCAGAAATCTAGCCAAGATGATATGGAAAATTATCCTATATAATAAAGAGCTAATATGCAAATGGTCATCACAACCTCGCACCCTGTCACCCTCTCACCCTTGTGCCCTTGTGCTGGGGTCGGGGATCTGAGGCCATGCCCACCCCCCAGCTTGACGGGGGATTTGAGGCCATGTCCCCCACCCCACCCTGGGGCCAGGGAACCTCAGCTGTGCCCCATGCCCAGTGGGGTTTGATGGAGGAACTGAGACTGTGCCCCCTGCCTGGCGCTGGGCCAGGGGACCTGAGGCCGAGTCCCCTACCCAGCGGAGCTTGATGAGTGACCTGAGGCCATGCCCCCACCCTGCAGGGCTTGATAGGGGTGGGGCTGGCCAGGTCTGGGTCTCTGGCGATTGTGAGGCATGCACAGGTGGCGAAGACTGGACTCTGGGTTCTGTGGCATGTCCCAGACTCTGACAGGAGGGAGATTTTCATATACATTTTACTAATTTTCTTTCATCTTTGACACTTCTATTATAGAGAAAGGGCAAATAACAATATTAAAATATTTCGTCTAATTCCCTTTTAATGTGCACAAATTTCTTGTACCGGGCCACTAGTTATTATAATAAAATAGTACAGGTCTGTGGAAAATATGAAATAGTCAATAAATGGTACAAGATAATTAGTTACCCAGAAGGAAAAACATACCTCGATCTTATCCTCATGTGATATATAAACATCTCTCCTAAAGGGTGAATTTTCTGGTATGTGAATTATATCCCAAAACAAAATCTATTCCAGGTAATTAAAGACTTAAATGTGAAAAGTAAATGTTTAGGATAAAATATAGGAAAATATTTTTATAAACTTGAGATATGAAATAATATATTAGCCCAGCTGGTGTGGCTCAGTGGTTGAGAATTTCTAGCTAGAGCACATGCCTGGATTTCGGATTTTGTGCTCAATCCCTGTAGGGGGCTTACAGGAGGCAGCCAATTAATGATTCTCTCTCATCATTGATGTTTCTATCTCTCTCTCCCTCTTTCTTTCTCTCTGAAATAATAATAATACCCTGTTTGCCCGAAAGTAAGACACCCCCCGAAAATAAGACCTGCTTCCAGTTTTGCCTCTCTCTCTAATATAAGCATCCCAAAAAAATAAGACCTCCCCAATAATAGTTTTATTCTTGAAACTGAAAAAGCCTGGGCCACACAAGCAATTATAAGGAAGTGGGTCAATTTAATGCTGCCACTTTTTATGCGAGGAAGCCAAAAAGGTCTGCTAGTCTGGGATGCAGCCAGCACTCACCGTGCTAAAAACATGAAGAAATTTCTTCACGAAAGAAAAATAGGTCATATAATGATTCCCGCAGGAATGACGGCCTATCTCTAGACTCTTGATATTGCAATAAACAAGCCATTCAAGAACAATTTGTGCATGGAAATTAATGACTACATTGAAAATAGAATGTAGAGAAATCAGCGTGGAAACTTTGTGAGACCTAAACTGCAAGAGGTTGTGACTTGGGTGAAGAATTCATGGGAGAAAATCACTGACAATTGCATTGCAAATGCACTACAAGCAGGTTACCTTGACAAGAAGTACTCATTTAAGGACAGTACTATTGCTAAACATGAGAGATTTGGTCCACTGATTCTGAAAGAAATGGAGTCACAAGAAATTCACCAGGAAATTCAGGGTGATGTTTCAGAAGATGATGACATGACTGTCTTTGAATAAATCTTACTTTGTGTTCATACCGGTAAATACAGTATCAGTAAATGTACCATAGATTGTTGTACATGAAAATAATGGTAGTAACAAGAAATTCTTGATACCGTAGGATTCACAGTTTGTCTGGTTATGCTGGTTTGTTATGACAACTACTACCATACCGTATACAGGTAATAAATTTCCTTTTTTTGTTGTTCATCAATAAATGTGTACCGTATTCTTCCTCATGGAAAAATGAGACATCCCCTGAAAATAAGACCTAGCACATTTTTGGGAACAAAAATTAATATAAGACTGTCTTAGTTTCGGGAAAACAGGGTAATAATAATAATAATAAGACATAATATATTAGGCACAAAAGACAGATTCCATAAAGGAAAAATGTTAAATATTTAAAATACAACTAATTGGAGAACCAAGATGGCGGCATAGGTAAAACACCTATCTTGCCGTCATACTCAGCAATTTTAATACTACAACTTAATGAAAGAACAAACACCTTCCAGAATCACCAGAAAGCTGGTCGAGTGAAAATTCCACAAATAAAAGTGAAAATAAGACACTGTGACTCGGAGGAGCGGCGGCGGATGGCGTTGAAAGATTCTCACAGAGAGAGGTTTGGAGTACGCGCCAGTGGAGAGGGCGGGCGGCTGAAAACCGGCCAGTTTTCTCGATCAGGGAGACAAAGACGACCCACTGAACTGATTCTCCAGCTTTGGGTGAAGTCCAGAGAACCCACTATCATACGGGGTGAAAACTGGACAGTGGGAGGGTACGCTGAAGCTCCGGTGCTGCAGGGCTCTCCCGGCTTGTGGAGAAGGCAGCTTTCGCGCGAACAGCTCAGCTGCATGACCCGGTAGAGAGCACTCTGCGACTTGTCTCTCATTCGGAAAACCGTCAGTCTGCTTTGTTTTACGACCCTGGGTGAGACATTGGGTGTGCAGAGTCATTTGGGGAGAGTCTGAATTCCCCGGCAGCCAGTGGAGCTTGGCAGCGGCTCTCTCTCAGAGGTGCTGGCGGCCATTGCCCCCGGCGCAGGGTCCCTGGGGCCGCACAGGGCGGAGCTGACGCTGTCTGCTTGGCCCAGAGACTCCACCCATCCAACTTGAGCACAGCTGAACTTCACAGACAACTGGCCTGGAGGTCAACCCCTCCAAGTGCTAACAACGATTAACCTGAGCTTACCTTCAGCAAGACTGTGCAACCCATATCCACCTCAGGAAACTGGGGAGGCTGAGCCACTGTCCCTAGTAGGAAGTCTACCACACAAAGCTAATTGACCAACTCAGGGAAGCAGCCACCATGCAGAGACATGGAAAGAAATCAGATGTGAAAGAAATGGAGGGAAAAAAACGACTGGACATGGAATTCAAAACCACGGTTATAGGGTTTTTCAAGAGGCTCCAACAAAAGGTCAAGGCCTATAAGGAAATAAGCAAGACCGCAAAGGAAATGAATGAGTCCTACAAGGAAATGAATGAGACCCTCAAGAATATGAACGAGACCTGCAAGGAAATGATCAATACCAACGTGGAAATGTAGGAGACCCTCGAGGATATAAAGGAGACTCTCAAGGATATGAAAAAGGACCAACCAGAAATTAAGCATACACTGACTGAAATAAAAAATATTATACAAAGACCTAAAAGTGCTCTGGAGCACCCCAAGAACCAAGTTAAAGATGTGAAATACAAAGAGGTAAAATCCACTCAGCTGGAAAAGCAAGAATCCAAAAGAATCCAAAAA
Organism: Antrozous pallidus; assembly: GCA_027563665.1. Taxonomy (NCBI): domain Eukaryota; kingdom Metazoa; phylum Chordata; class Mammalia; order Chiroptera; family Vespertilionidae; genus Antrozous; species Antrozous pallidus. Next base: position 10,034,186 of record CM050518.1, read on the forward strand.
ATTGAAGACAGTGTAAGGGGCCTCTGGGACAACCTCAAGCATACCAACATCCGAATTATAGGGGTGCCAGAAAAAGAGAGAGACCAAGACAATGAAAACCTATTTGAAGAAATAGTGACTGAAAACTTCCCACACCTGGTGAAAGAAATTGACTTAGGAGTCCAAGAAGCGCACTGAATTCCAACATATAGGAACCCTAAGAGGACCACACCAAGGCACATCATAATTAAAATGCCAAGAGCAAAAGACAAAGAGAGAATATTAAAAGCAGCAAGAGAGAAACAGTTGGTTACCTATAAGGGAGCACCCATACGACTGTCAGCGGATTTCTTAACAGAAACGATGCAGGCCAGACGCGAGTGGCAAGAAATATTCAAGGTGATGAACAGCAAGAATCTACAACCAAGATTACTCTATCCAGCAAAGCTATCATGCAGAATTGAAGGTCAGATAAAATGCTTCGCAGATAAGAAAAAGCTAAAGGAGTTCATCACCACCAAACCAATATTATATGAAATGCTGAAAGATATTCTTTAAGAAGAGGAAGAAGAAAAAGATAAAAGTGTAAATTAGGAACAACAAATATACATCTATCAACAAATGAATCTAAAAATCAAGTGAATTAATAAACTGATGAACAGGATAAACTGGTGAATGTAACAGAATCACAGACATAGAGAGGGAATGGACTGACAACTCTTGGGGAGAAAGGGGGTGTGGGAAGTGCAGCAAGAGTCTGGACAAAAATCATGAAACTATGGAAGAGGACAGTGGAGGAGGGTGAGGGCGGAAGGTGGGATGGGTACCAGGTGGAGGGGAACTATAGGGTGAAAAAAAAAAGGGAACAATGTAATTAATAAACTGAACAATGAAGATTAAAAATAAATAAATAAAATAAAATAAAATGAAAAAATAAATAAATAAAAATAAAATACAACTAATTGATAAATACAGCTATATCAAGGGACATTACAAATAAATTGAAAAGTTGAGCTAGTATCTGAGAAAAAAATTAGAAGATTGTTCAGAATAAATAAAGAACTTCTACAAATCATTAAGAAAAAAATACACGCAAATAATGTATTAGAAAAATGGGCAAATCACTTTAGTGGACATTTCACAAAAGAGGAAGCATGAATGCCCAATCCTATCTAATAAAATAGCAATATGCAAATTGATCATACCTCTGCTACAACCACAAGCCATGCCCACCAACCAATCAGGAGTGAGTATGGAAATTAACCTGCTCAAGATGGCCATGGCCACAGAACAAGCAGGAGGCTTGGGTTTCCCCGGCAATGGAAAAAGCCGATCTTTCCACACACCTTGCCAGACCTAGCCTCTACTCGAGGCTACAAAGTTTCAATTATAGAGTATAAATGAATCCCAAATACTAGGGCCTCCATTTGGGTCGCTGGTGGGCATGGCTGGCCTGCAAACAACCACAGGCCCCTCACCCAGGCCACCCAAAGCTCCAAGGAAACCCCCACACTGATCTGGGACATCCTTCAGGGCAAACCAGCTGGCCCCCACCTATGCACGAGGTCTCTATCCTATCTATTAAAAGACCAATATGCAAATTAACCATCACTCCAACACACAAGATGGCTGCCCCCATCTGATCAAAGATGGCTGCCCCCCATGTGGGCACAAGATGGCCATCACAACATGGCCAGCAGAGGAGGGCATTTGGAAGGGACCAGGCCTGCAAGGGAGGGCGCTTGGGGGTGATCAAGCCTGCAAGGGAGGGCACTTAGGGGTGACCAGGACAGCAGAGAAGATGGGGGTGACCGGGCCTACAGGGAATGGCAGTTGCGGAGGACCAGGCCTGCAGAGGAGAGCAGTCGAGGGAGACCAGGCCTGCAGGGAAGGGCAGTTAGGGGCAAACAGGCTGGTAGGGAAGCAGTTAGACATCAATCAGGCTGGCAGGGGAGTGGTTAGGGGGTGATCAGGCTGGCAGGCAAAAGTGGTTAGGGACAATCAGGAAGGCAGGCAGGTGAGCAGTTGGTAGCCAGCAGTCCTGGATTATGAGAGGGATGTCCTACTGCCCATTTAGTCCCAATGGGATCGGGCCTAAACGGGCAGTAGGACATCCCTCAAGGGGTCCAAGATTGGAGGGGATGCAGGCTGGGCTGAGGGACAACTCTGCCATGCACAAATTTCGTGCACCAGGCCTCTGGTTCTATCTAATAAAAGAGTAATATGCAAATTGACCATACCTCTGATCAAGCCACACCCACAAGCCACTCCACAAGCCAATCAGGAGCAAATAAACCCCAACCAAGATGGCTGTGGCCACTGAGAGCAGGAGAGAGGCTTGGGTTTCCCAGCAATGGAGGAAGCCAAGCTTTCTACCTGCTCTTGCTGGCCTAGGCCTCTACTTAATGCTACAAAGTTTCCATTATAGAAGATACACAATCCCAACAGAAATGTATCCACGGAGCTGGAAACAGCAGAGGCTAGGATTGCCAGGGTGATGGAGGAAGCCAAGCTTCTGCAGCCCTAGCACCTAGGCCTCCACTCTATGCTACAAAGTTTCAATTATAGAAGTTAAATAAACCCAACAGAAATGGCTGTCGCCATGGAGTGAGCAGAAGGCTTGGCTCCACTCCAGGCTAAAAGTTTCAATTGTAGAACATAAATTAATCCCAGATCTCAGGGCCTCAGCTTGGGTCACTGGGGGGCGTGGCCAGCCTGCAAACCACCACAGGTCCCTCACCCAGGCTCCCCCATGCCCCAAGGGAACCCCCACCCTGATCCAGGACACTCTTCAGGGCAAACCAGCTGGCCCCCACCCATGCACCAGGCCTCTATCCTATCTAATAAAAGAGTAATTTGCAGATTGACCATCACTCCAACACACAAGAGGGCTGCCCCATGTGGTCAAAGATCCTGCCCCCATGTGGACACGAGATGGTCACCACAAGATGGCCAGCAGGGGAGGGCCGTTGGGAGGTTCCAGGCCCTGAAAGGGAGGGCAGTTAGGGGTGATCAAGCCTGCAGGGAAGGGCAGTTAGGGGTGACCAGGCTGGCAGAGCAGGGAAGTCGGGGGCAAAGAAGCTGGCAGGGGAGCATTTAGACATCAATTAGGCTGGCAGGGTAGTGGTTAGGGGGTGATCAGGCTGGCAGGCAGAAGTGGTTAGGGGCAATCAGGTAGGCAGGCAGGAGAACAGTTTGGAGCCAACAGTCCTGGATTGTGAGAAGGATGTCCGACTGCCTGTTTAGGCCCGATCCTACAGGCAGTAGGACAACCCTTCAAGGGTCCCAGATTGGAGAGGGTGCAGGCTGGGCTGAGGGACACCCCCCCCCCCCATGCATGAATTACGTGCACCAGGCCTCTAGTACATATAATAAAGCTTAAACGACCAATACAGCAGAATGAGCAGAACGACCAGTCACTATGATGTGTACTGACCACCAGGGGCAGATGCTCAGTGCAGGAGCTGCCCCATGGTGGTCAGTGTCCTCCCACAGGGGGAGCACCGCTCCGGCAGAAGCTGGGCTCATGGCTGGTGAGCACAGCAGTGGTGGCAGGAGCTTCTCCTGCCTCCGTAGGAGTGGTAAGGAGCAGTGTCCAGGTGGGCGGTAAGGAGCGAGGGGTCCCAGACTGTGAGAGGGGGCCTGAGGAACACTGCCCCCCGCCGTGCATGAATTTCATGCACCGGGCCTCTAGTAAATGTATAAAGTGATGACTAATCTCATTCATAATCAAGAAATGCAAATTAGCCCTGGCTTGTGTGGCTCAGTTGATTGGGCATCGTCCCATGCACCAAAAGGTTTCTGGTGCAGTTCCCTGTCAGGGCACATGCCTGGTTTTCAGGCTTAGTCCCAGGATGTGCAGGAGGCAGCCAATGGATGTTTCTTTCTCTCTTTCTAATCTCCCTTCCACTTTCTCTCAAAATCAATAAAAATATTTTTTAAAAAAAGAAATGCAAATTAAAACCACAAGTTGAATATTCAGACACCTTCAGGGTGGTATGGCCTTACTTCTACTATGAATTGTTACTTCTTTTTTTTAACATAGTTTTATTGATTTCAGAGAGGAAGGGAGGAGAGAGATTTAGAAACATCAATGATGAGAGAAAATCATTGATTAGCTGCCTCTTTCACACCCCTCCTGGGGATCAAGCCCACACTCTGGGTATGTACCCTTGACTGGAATCCAACCTAGGACCCTTCAGTCAGAAGGCTGATACTCTATCCATGGAGCCAAACCAGCTAAGGCAATTTTTACTTCTTAATCCCTTCACTTTCTTCACTCAGTCCCCACCCCCTTCCCATTCCGCTACGATCGATCCATTTTCTGTATCTACAAGTCTGTTTCTATTTTATTTGTTTGTTTTGTTATTTAGATCCCACATATAAGTGAAATCATATGGTATTTGTTTTTCTCTGTCTGAATAATTTCACTTAGCATAAAATCTTCTGGGTCCATCCATGCTGTTGCAAGAGGTAAGATTTCATGATTTTTTATGGTCAAGTAATATTCCATTGTGTTTATATACCACCACTTTCTTATCCACTCACCTGAAGATGGGCACTTGGGTTGTTTCCATATGTTGGCTATTATAAATAATGCAGCCATGAACCTCGGGGTGAATATATTCTTCTGAATTAGTGTTTTGGGTTTCTTTGGATATATGCCCAGAAGTGGAATCGCTGGGTCATAAGGCAGTTCCACTTTTAATTTCTTTGGGACCCTTCATACTGTTTTCCATAGTAGCTGCATCGATCTGCACACCAACAGTGTACCAGGGTTCCCTTTTCTCTGCCTCCTCGCCAACACTTATTGTTTGTTGATTTACTGATGACAGCCATTCTGACAGGTATTAGGTGATATCTCATTGTGGTTTTAATTTGCATTTCTCTGATGATTAGTGACAAGCATCTTTTCAGATGTCTCTTGGCAACTTGATGTTGTCACAGAGATCCCTTAAAGAGTCCTCATTTTTTTTAAATTTGTTTTTCCTTTTTCCTGCTCTGATTGGGTGTTTTCTGCTAACTTGTCTACCAAATCATTGATTTGATCCACTGCTTCATCTAATTTGAAATCGATTACTTCTAGAGTATTCTTCATTTCAGATATTGACTTCTTCATTTATGATTGGTTCTGTTTTGTGATTTCTATGTCCTTTTTTACACTTATTTGCTCTTTAAGTTCTCACTGAGTTCATCCGTTCTTTTACTAATTTCTTAAGCGCCCTGTAACCATTGCTCTTAACTCTGTGTCAGGTAGATTGCTTGCCTCCATTTAATTTAGTTTGTTTTGCGGGGATTTTCCCTGTTTACTCATTTAGAGTGTGTTTCTTTGTATCTATTTTGTCTGCCTCTCTATCTTTGTTTTTGAGTGTTAGGTGGATCTCCCAGGTCTCCCAGTCTTGGTGGAGTGGCCTTACCAGGAGGTGTCTTGTGGCACTCATTGGTCCAGTCTCCCTGATTTTCTGAACTATGTGCTTCAGGGACGACCTGGTATGGTTTTGGGAGTCCTCCTGTTGTACAGAGAATGGAAAGTTCTGATAAACTAGACATCACAGGGTCAGGAAACATTATCCTGAACCTGAACGGTCACAACATGTTAACTGAGTGTCACCCCCCGCCACACTGACCTCCTGTCCTCCACATTCAGCTCCACTCAAGTGCTGTGTCCACCTCCTCAGCTTGCCACCCCCGTTGACTTGGGTCTGGACCACTAACCAAAATTATCTCCATGCCCCTTCCTCAACCCTCTTCCTCTTCATTTTTAATCATCAGTCACGTAATGTCACTCGTCCCTGTAACCCTCCAACCACCACTCCCAGCAGAGTCCCGGGACGGACAGGAGGCTCAGCCTCACTCAGTGGAGAGGCACTAGGAGAGGAGAAGGGACTTGAAGGAGCAAAAGGTGCAAAGCCAACGCTCCCTCTGCAAAGGCACACACACTGAAGACCACTCGGTGGGGAGGCGACCATTCCCAGGGCTGCCCTGGGGCCATGGGCTGAGGATGGAAATCACTGAGGAAGGAGCCTGGTCCCTGCATCACCCCATCAGCAACACTTGGTTTTACTGGGACAAACCAGGTCACACAAAAGACATGAGCCTCTAAGACCTGCCAGGTGTGACGAGTTCTCTCAGCTGAATGCAGGTCTCTTAATCCATCTGGGGAGGCCCTTCGGTCCTCTGTTCCAGCCAAACATTGACCGACACCGGGACAGAGGGGCACATAGAGAGCTAGGGCAGCCTCTGGTGCCTTTGTAGACAGGTCAGCCTTCCCGGTGGCAGGAGGAGCCTTGGAATCAGGAGAGCGAGCCTCACCCAGGGCAGCACCTCGCCGCTCTGTTCCGACACCCTCCCCAGCTCACCCAGCAATGGGCCCCGTGTCTTCCCGAAGGTGCCGCCAGGTGCACGGCTCTCTGTGTGCCCCAGCGGAGCAGGAGGGAGCACTGGGTCTAGCCCTGCCTGCCTCCGGTCCCCACCCTAGTGAGGGCTGTCCCAGCACCTGGCATCCGCCTATGACAGACACGGGCACTCTGCAGGTTCCGTGGGTAGACTGTGGCCCAGAGGACACTGGCCACCAGGCCCACCGCTGTGCGGCCGTGGAGCCGGGAGTGCGGCTGCCTGCCCCAGGGCCTCCTGCTGGACAGGAGCAGCTGGGGATGTCCCGCCCACGGGGCCTGAACGGCTGAACTGTGAGCCCAGGCCCAGGTCTCCGGCTTTCCCTGGGGATCCTGCTCTGTGCTGGGTGGTTCCATAGTAAAGAGCCGACGCTGCAGAAGAGAAGGAGAACTGCCAGGGGTTCTGATCAGGACACCCCTGAAAAAGTCGAGAGAAGATGGACGGTCACACACCTGTGAGGGAGCCCTCGAGCCCCATGGCCAGTGCTCCCCTCACCCGCCCTGTGCAGGGGTTAGGCGGGGCGGCCCTGATGCCACCTGCACAGGCGGGCACTGAACTGGAGGCTCCTGCAGGAGGCCGTACAGGGACCCTGACTCCTTCCACGGGCAGAGGTGGCGCCACGCCTTCAACAAGGGACACGGTCACTCGCAGAGACGTGAGGGGCCAATGACCCCGGGTGACCCCACAGAGCCCTTGTTGGAACC